>VONZ01001361.1:0-160556 GCA_012976165.1 Labeo catla | reverse complement strand
CTCAACCGAATGCCCTTCACTGAACGATAACAGCCCAAAAACAGTGTTACAAATTAACACTGCTTTCCTCACAACCAGCCCCAAGGGCCTAGTACATGCTGTCAACCGTAAGCATGTCAACCAGACGAACCTTGGCTCCCTCTACGAGAGAAACATCCACATTTCCACCGACAGTCCCTAGCAACACAGTCACAGGGATGGTAGGAGGAACAGACGAAAATAGCTAAGAGAGAGAGAGAAAAAAACAGCAGGAGAAAGAAAAAGAAAAAGAGAACTCTGTGGTGTAATTAACAGGAGAGGCTGTCAAACAGCCTCACACCATATAATTCCAGTCTTTCGGAGAATCGCATGAAAAAAAAAAAAACAACAAGAGCGAAGGGGAAAAAATAGGGCCAGAGATTTAATGTTTCATTGTGCAGCTATCAAATGATTTTTAGATATTAACGGCTAATGAAAAGGAGGCGGGATTTGTTGTCTGACAGGTTGATTTGGTTTCTTGTGTATTTAACTGAATTACAAACAAAGCGTGTTAGTCTACGAGCACGTTTGCTCGAGGTGTAAAGATGATGGTATCGCTTATATAAGACGTGTGGGAGTGAGGCGCTTCGACAACCTTTAACTAAAAATGAAGTTTCTAATCCAATGAAGTTAAACATCCACACAAACTTAAGTCATGTGCTATTTGGGCTCCAAAAAGAGATTCATAAGTCACTCTGGCAATGCAAAAAGAGAGGTGCTCTGCCACTGCTATTAAAAATAAAAAATCTGGCTGCATATAGCTATGAATTGGGGCGCACCCTACGCTACCACAGGTTGGTGTAGGAGGAAACATATCAGTGAGTCATTATATCCAAAAATGGCTTTGCGATGAGCAGCAGGGCTTCTGATATCTGGCTCCCATACTGGCCTGCGTGCCACCGCCATCAAAACACACAACTGTGTCCTGCTTCCATTTCTGGGAGGCGGACCATCTTATCTCAGGCGCAAGCTGACGATCACCCAGCGCATGCTTCTGGCTGGTTGGTATTTGTGGCACTGCAGAGGAGAGGGATGGAAAAACAAGAGTAAAGAAATGCGCAGATCCCCACTGCACCAGATTAATTTTTTTTCCTGCCTACTTTGCCAGAGAGAAGAACAGAGATGGGATGTCACAGGTTGTAAGTTCAACGCAAAGTAGACGGTGACTCAGAAGTCACTGTGATGTCAATCCAGCTGTTTCATTTTTGTGCCCTAGAGCGGATACCTTACACCAAGTTGGTACAAAGAGACTATTATTTAAGACTCATTGCAATATTTTGTGGATCAAAATCAGGTGATGAATGCATAGACATGGCTAGACATGGACAAAAGTAATCCTGCCTATTGTTATTCCCCCAGATTTAAATTTAAAATGTGTTTATTTATCCAAGTTACATAATAATGAATTAAAAATTAATTAAAAAAAATTATCAGTGAAGACATTAAAGAGATCCTGGGGCTTCCAAGCTTTATAATAGCCGTGAATGGCTGTTGAGATGTTGAAGGCCAAAAATAAATAAATAAATAAATAAATAAATAAAAAGTACTCCACGTGGCTCTGGGGAGTTAATGAAGGCCTTCTGAATCGAATGGATGAGTTTGTGTAAGAAAAACATCCATATTTAAATCTTTATAAACTATAATCTCTAGATTCTGCGAAGTGTCCTACGTGCATTTCAGAGGATGACGTAGGACTAGTGTAATACTGCGTTCACGCTATATTGTAATTACCGTAATTTCGAGATGACAACATGTGACGTTCTACTCGGAGCTGTTCACGTCCTCAGACTTGGAATTATGGTTCACCATTTGTAATTACGAGTTCTACAAGGACGTGAACGCTTTTTACAAGTTGAAATCCCGTAATTACGGGAATTCCGGTATGGCGTGAACGCACCTTTAATTTCGTTAACGAAAATTATGAGGAAAAATGTTCGTTGCCAAACTTTTTTCCTCCCAAGACGAGACAAAGACAAGACTACAATAAGGTCGATAAACGACAACTGCAATTTCGTTGATGATAAAAGACTAAAATGTATTCAAAAGATAAAAACTTTACCAAAAAACATTTATCAAAAGAGGGCACAAAATGTTATTGCAGACTGCTGTACATGCCTCTACTACGCGACGTTTCAAGTATGCGGTTGCCAGACATCAATAGTTCAAATCCCCGAATCAGAGCTTCGCTGTTACAAGCTTACATTTTCTGCCTGGTGTTTTGCTTATTTTAAGCAATCTGGCAACCATGTGCATGCGCTAGTTTTTCATTGCGGAAGCGCCGCCAATGATCTGAAAACACCAACAAACAATCTGGAGTTTAGCGATGTTACTGAAAGTGTCATTCAGCCGGACTGTGTTCTGTCATGACCGATTCTTGATTTTTTTTTTTACGATTTTTAACTAGATAATTTGAAAATGTAACTACAACATGATTTAAGTAACTTTTTCTTTATTAACCCTCTAGTTAAAGAACATTCTATTCCAAAAGGACTACACTTGAAGTTGTCAACATGATGTAAATGTTAAACAAATCACTTGTTAAATATCTTCGCAGAAAAGATGCATGAACTACAACTACACCTTGTACAAACCTACCTTATACATATTGTATGTTAAGAAATAACTGGAGGAAAATGCTTTAAAAAAACCCTCAGAAGTCAAAGTAATTCAAATTCAAAATGACTGAAGGTATAACACTAGTAGACTATTAATTATAAATGTTGTGTAAAAAAATGAACAGGAGCTTTCAGCCTGTCATCATGATGCAAACATGAAATATTTGACATACAGTAGTAGTTCTTCACAGGCTTTTTAATTCGATTGCGCTGCTTTTTCATTGTTGTAAACATGTACGTGTTTGACTCTTGCACTCGCATCTCTTGCAGTGTCTCATGCATGAAACGGCATTATAAAAACGCGGCGCTCAAGTTAAAAGAAGATCACCCCCATCGTCTTGCATGTTTTTCCTATTTCACTGCCTGCGTCGCATCTTTCTCAAAACAAAACCGCATTCTGTGTGAATGGCATCTAGCGATATAAGCGCGTCACATGTGAGAGGTTAATTATCTGCGCCGACATGTGGACGGATCGTTCTTTTCTCTTTACTGTTATCGTTGGCATATGGTCAAGATATCTAATTACAACGTTTGGTAATATTTCTATTCTAAATTGTGATTCCTCGATTTCTAAAAATGAAAATCGTAGCAAAACATAAAATAAGAATTAATCAAAATCTGGGAAAAAAAAAAAATTCACCCAGCCCTAGTCTTTGGTATTAATTGATATAATAAAAAGCCTAAAATAAATCTGTACACTATGAGGTAAAATAAACCATGTGTATGAGTCCATATTCTATTAATTTGTGCTTACTGGTGAAAGTGCAATTTAGTATTTTTCTCAAAATGGCAACAGCCATTACAATTATAATTCTGAGCAAAAATCTTGTTTTTTAAATCAGTTTAACCATTATACAGCATTATGAAAACGTGACTAAGATTTCATTGACTAAAACCTGACTAAAATGCTCATTTTGTTGACTTAAACTTGACTAAACGAAAGCAGAACGAGGTTGACTAAATATGACAACTAAAATGTACATGAGTAAGACTGAGACTAAATTAAAAATGGCTGCTGAAATTAATACTGCTATATGGTTAATAATAATCTAATTGCTAAAATGTCAAGTTTTCATTGACTAAACTAGACTAAAGTACAGGTTTTCTTTAAATAAAACCACTAAAATGTTAAGACTTTTAGTCGACTAAAGCTTGACTAAAACAAAATAGAATAAGATAAGACTTGATAAAGACTACAAAGGACATTTAGTCTAAAATTGAAAATTGCTGACAAAATTAACACCATGTAGGATGCAGGTGTAGCGTAAGCTCCTGTGAGAATATGTTAGTCTTCTAAGAACCAAATTTTGTTTACAGGAGCAAAGGAAGCAACGTTTCCTTTGTTTAGCAAAGGAAAACCAATCTCCTCTTGGCTCATATTGAAATCCTCCGACATTTTTCTTTCCAAATCCTTGTTTTGAACTTCTAATACGTGACCGGTGTTTTGTTTTGCTCTTCCGCATTCATCACCTACATCATCCGCTGGAATGCTACTCTCTCATGTACACACATGCAACAGTTAAGGTTTATAAAATGTTAAATATGGATATTTTTCTTGCGCAAACCCATCGATTCACTTCAGGAGGGCTTTATTAAACTTCTGTAGCCGTGTGGATCCACTTTATCGCACTTCAAAATCTCAATGCCCATTCAGTGCCATTAAAAAGCTTGGAAGAGCCAGGACTCAGATTGTATTCGTCTGAAAGAAGAAAGTCAAATACACCAAGGATGGTTTGAGGGTGAGTAAATCAAAGGGTAATTTACATTTTTGGGTCAAGTATCCCATTAAAAATAATGCGAATGATGTCTATTTTAAATATATGTTTGTTAAGCACCAATTGGCATATCCAGAATGATTTCTGAAGGATCATGTGACAGCTGTAATAATATTTCACGATAGTTTTGATCAAATAACTGCAGCTTTGGTAAGCATTAACATGAGTAAGAAAAAAAATTAAGAAAAAATCATTTTGACCTCAAACATTTGTACGGTGGTGTATATAAATATTATATTACATACTCAAAATATTACAATTGTTTAAGAGCATGTTTAATATGATTATTTGCATTTCACACAACACATTGAAGACTAGAATCTGAAAATTATATAATTTAATAAAACCATTTAAGAAAATTAGAAGTACAGCAGTTAATAAAGTTTAGAAGAGCACTCCTAAGGAATAGCAGCTCTCTGAGAAATCCTCATAATGAGACCTTAAGTAGCTAAAAAGTTAATTTGGTTAATTAGGTTCACACCTAGCTGCAGGAAACAATCGCCCAAAAAAACAGAATAGAGACAGCTCATGACTTGCGAATTCCATAAAATGTCAGCATTTCCAAATACTCAGTACAACGTAACTAATTAGGCAATTTTGATTGTAAACATACATTTTAAATAAAATCAACATGTAAGCACAATTCAAGATAAAGTCCAGTAAACAGCAGGTCTGTAGTCTCCCTCAGAGACTGTGGAGCAGACAGGAATGGTGTGAAGACAGTTCTCATCCCTTTTCTAACTCTGTGAATGAATCTCACTGTGCTGTTCCAGTCGAAGGCCTGGACAGGTCGTTAAGATCCCTGGGCTGTAGCCAACAGCACCATTTTCCTCTACTGGGAATGTATGGTGGCCAGAGCGGCTCGTATCATTCACACAGCAAAGGAAGTTCTCTTTTCCCCTTTCCAGAACAGGAAGAAATGGGGAAGAGCAAAAATATGGAAGAAAATTTAAACTGAAAATGAGTCACTGTTGCTTAGTTGACTACTGATTCAGTTAATGCGAGCCGAGGACAAAACTAGAACAGGTCATTATTTTATTATTTTATTTTTATCCAAACGTTAACCTCTTTTAGGTGGCCGTATGATAGGAAAATCTAACTACACAGCCATTTTCAGCACATTTCTGAAACTTCCTCAAATCTGTTGAGTTTCACAGTCCCAAAACTGGTGAGGGGAAACTGGCTGGGAGCTGCGATTATAACAGCATGGCAGCTGCTGGGACATTTCTCTCCTCTGACTCACACTGACACCTGAAGCTGTAAGGGTCCCATTCACACGGGATGCGCTCTTGCGTTCCCTTCCAGAGCTTTCAAGGCACAATTCGACATTTCCGTATTGGATTTTCTTCCTCGTGTCTACTTAACTACTTAGCCGCTGTTGGATGCTTTCAAAGGGTGTTCAGAAACATTTGGACTTTTTAACAAAAATGCTTCAAGACCTCTGAACTCTGCTTAATTTTGTTGTGCTGTTTGGATAACAAAAGCCTCTTTGTGCTCGGGTCGGATAGCAACGATTTCTCTCCGTCTGAAGGCTTTTGACAGGAGCTGTCAGACTTTGTTCTCCCAGGCAGGGAAGTGGAGGAAGTTTCTAAAAGTAAAACAGGATCAACCTGGAGGTCTGAAGGTAAACACACAGTGAGTTCAGAGACAGCCACCCTCTCTGAATAAAAGTCCAATGAAAGGTTGAATTTCCTCTCAGTGCAAATTAGAATAACTTCACTCATGCATATTAAAAAGAACGGCGTGAGTGAAAAGCATAAAAAAAAGTTCTAATTCGATTTTGGTACTGGATAATGGCCACAAAAAACAAAAGCATCGATTCAGATTTTTTTAATTTTAGCACTGATTCAAAATCAATGTCAGAAATGTGCAAACAGGATGGTTAATGGTAAGCTGGGTCACAGAGTACTAAAACTCAGGGTTACACACTCAAAAGTTATATACAATTAACCTCAACTGTGAATGTAATAATTGCATTAATGGCGTGAAACGCCAGCTGAAAAGTGAAAAAGTCAGGGGACGACAGTTGAATAAAAGCACTGCCAAGCTCAAATCAATCACAGCTATGACAAATTAATATTGTTTATTATAATAATAATAATAATTAATGAATTACTTCATTAATCATTTAAAATTTAATTTAATTTAATTTTAATTTTATTTTATTTTTATTTTACAAAGCTAGGGGGCAACAGTTGAAACAAAAAAACAACAACTGCCAAGCTCAAATCAATCGTCG
This sequence comes from Labeo catla, assembly GCA_012976165.1. Lineage (NCBI taxonomy): Eukaryota > Metazoa > Chordata > Actinopteri > Cypriniformes > Cyprinidae > Labeo > Labeo catla. The sequence continues at coordinate 153,909 of VONZ01001361.1, read as the reverse complement.
CTATGTGTCAAATTATTTTAATTTTATACAATAATAATAATAATAATAATAAATAGTTCATTAATTAATTCATTTACTGGTTAATTTAGAATGGAATGATTGAATTTATATATATTATTGAATGATTTAATTTATTTTTATATTTAATTTTATTATTTTATTTTATTTTATTTTATTTTATTTTATTTTACAAAGCTAAGGGGCAACAGTTGAGAAAACAACAACAACAACAACAACAACAACAACAGCCAAGCTCAAATCAATCGTCGCTATATGACAAATTATTTTAATTTTATAAAATATTAATAATAATAATAATAATAATAATAATAAATAATACATAGTTCATTAATTCATTCATTTACTGGTTAATTTAGAATTGAATAATTGAATTTATATACATCATTGAATTTATTTTTGTGTTTAATTTAATTTAATTTCATTTCATTTAACAATAATGTTAATGATAATAATAATAATAATAACAATAACAATAACAATAACAACAACAACAACAATAATAATAATAATAATAATAATAAATAACAACAACAACAACAGTAATTATTATTATTCATTCATTTACTGGTTTATTTAGTATTGAATTAATATATATTATTGAATACTTCAATTCATTATTTTTAAAATATTTTATTATTTTATTTTATTTTAATTTTTTACATTTGAATTGTTTTTTTTCCAGCCAAACAACTTGCGGTAAACTTTGAAATCTTTATAACCTTCGTAACAACAAATAATAAGCAGTCTTGAGTCTCATTGCAGACATTCTCTTCAGACTCATGCGGTACTCTAACTAAATTGTAGGGAAAAAGAGAGATGGTCATCTTTTACACGGTATAATATGCGTGTGACAGTTCCTCATATGAATTTCTCTAAAGCCGTTATGTTAATAATAACTGTACCAGCATATGATGAAATGCGCCACACTCAATAGCCTCATTTAAATAACTAATACAGCACTTCAATATTTTCATTATCTGCTTTACAGGCCTATCCAATAAATCAGCCACTGTTAGTGTCTACAGTGATTTTACAATCCATGCTTTATGCAATTATCCCCCCAAAATATTACCATTATCATGGTTGCTTCTCCTTGACTTTTACTACTTAACCCACACAGGATAACCTTAAATCCAATAAATGGGATCTAGCGTTTTAAAATGCTGTCTTTGGATCTCTTTTATGGTCTGTCCTCCAAACCTGTGGTTCAAACCTCCACAGGTTTGTAATCACACCTTCCGTGTGCACCTGCTTTTGCCGAGCGCCCTCCTGTAATTTCCCTCCACGGGGTTTGTGTGAAAGACTGAGAGCGAGTGGGCGGAGACCAAAGCTGGTGTGCGGCTGCGAGGCGATGAGGGGAAGGTAAACGCAGAGATTTCAGGGTTTCCGATTCGGTTTTCTGCATTTATTTTAATAAATGAGGGTTGCCTACTCCTTTTCTCTATTTAACACAAACGCAAATTCAACAGGAGTACCGGCCCTCCATTAATTAATCAGGCTAAACTGAGATAAGAGTGAATAAATTCTGTCAAGGTCTGATTATAAAGAGCAAGCAGCTGTACTCCTTGACATTTAGAACAAGAATTTAAAAATTCAGTGCAAAAAGAGACTTCAAGGCCTAAAAAGTGAAGTTGTGTCAAAGAAGGGCAAGAAAAATCAAACCAGCACCGCATCTTATAATGCTGTCCTTGAGTTGTCCATTCATCAAAAACGATGATGATTAAGAATAAATCATGTTAGTAAAATGATCCATAGGCAAATTTTAATGTAGAGATTAAAACCGTAAGCAATGAGTGGAATTTAAATGGACATACAGGTCTATTCATCACCATTGTTACCTACATTTCACTTCATATTTTAGCTGCATTTGTTTAATCCAAAATATAAACTACCAGTCAAAAGTTTTCAAACAGTAAGATCTGTAATGCTTTTAAAGAAGTCTCTTCTGCTCAGCAAGCCTGCATTTATTTGATACAAAGTACAGCAAAAAAAAATTAAAATCTGTAAATATTTTTACTATTTAAAATAACTGTTTACTATTTGAATATATTTTAAAATGTAATTTATTCCTGTAATCAAAGCTAAATTTTCAGTATCATTACTCCAGTCTTCAGTGTCACATGATTCTTCAGAAATCATTTTAATATGCTGATTCGCTGCTCAAAAAAACAAAACATTTTTTAAAATGATCAATATTTAAAATATTGAATGAAGGTTATTATGAATAAATGAAAGTCCTTTGATGGCAAAGCAGAATATGCTTGTGCACAGCCACATTTAATTGAATTCCCAGGCGACTTGAGATTTGGGTCTCGATATGTGCTGGAGACTTAAGTCTTATCAGCTTTTGAAAGGAACAGCTCACTAAAAATAAATGGCAGTTTTAAACAATCCATTTACTGTCATTAAACTCCAAAGGCATGCTTAAATGGCAAAATACTCACGGCTGACTCGCCAACCTTTCCATATTTTCTTGCTTTAAAAATGAAAATGCATTTTCAAAAGCAACTCCATGTTCCAGTTCTGAAATATACTACAGTCCTCTGTTAAATGCTTCAGGTGGACGGGTCAAAATGCCTGAAATTAAGAGCTTTTTTTAAACCAAGACGAAGATCAAAACAGCCTCAGACTGTCCTCAGATGATTTGGGATTCCTGTGAGATATTCAAACTGTTTGAGTTGTGCCAGGAGTGTAAGCAGACGAATCAGGTTCAGAAAGGCATGGCAAGTTCATGCTTGCACTGAGGTTTTGGAGATTTCAGTGTTGTCTCATCAGATGGTGCATAAAGCCAGGGTGCACTGTAAGATAATAGCTGTTGTCATTTAGCAGTTGCTTGCTTGCCCAAAAGCAATATTACACGTCCAACAGGAAGAAATCTCCTAGGAGCATCTTTAGGTTAAGTGTTATGTTTAAAGTCTCCAGTTCATTCTTTCTAAACACTAGCACACATCTTTAATCGAGCACTGCTTCACAGCTTTGAGACCAAATAAAGTATCTTGTATAATACGGATTCAATGTGTCTTCATCACTAGCAGAAATACGGACCACCAATTTGACAAAAACTGAATTTTCAAAAAAGTTCAGTTTGTTGTAACCATCATTTTATATTATTGTACGTATAGAACAATTATATGGTAATTTTTAATATTATAAAAGCATAAAAACAAATAACTGAAGTAGTGAATTTAATGGAAGTAAATAATAACAATATTTTCTATTTGTTATCAATACATATGTTTGCTGTTTACTTTCATAAAATTAACTTAATAATAATAATAATAATAATAATAATAATATTATATATATATATATATATATAAAGATTCTATTTATCTTTAATAATATTTATGCTTCGACGTTTGTAATATTAACATACTGATTGTTTTTATTATTGTTATTACTGTTATTATTATTGCTTCTATTTGTTAAGATTATTTGTTTTGACATAATATTAATATACTGATATTATATTATTATTAATAATGTTTCTATGTATGATGTGTATAACAGATGTGTATAATATTAACAATGATATTATTATTATTATTATTATTATTATTATTATTATTATTATATTAGTAGTAGTAGTAGTAGTAGTAATACTTCTATTTATTATTAAGATTATTTATTTGTTTTAATATTTATAATATTAAATGTAAGTATTTATTATTATTATTATTATTATTATTATTGCTTCTATTTAGTATCTTTTTTATTGGTTTTGGTATTTATAATATTAACTGATATTATTATTATTATTATTATTAATGATTCTATTTATTATATTATTTATTTGTCTTGATCTTCATAATATTAACATACTGATTATTATTATTATTATTATTATTATTATTATTAATGCTTCTTTATTATTATTATTATTATTAAGATTATTTATTATTTTGATTTATTATTTTTATACTTATATTAATATACCTATATTAATATTATATTATTATCATTATTATTATTGCTTCTATTATATTATTTATTTTGTTATTTATTATTTTATTTATTAATGTACCAATATCATTTTTATTTTTATTATTATTACTATTGCTTCTATTTATTAATATGATTTATTTGTTTTGATATGTATAATATTAACATAATGATTATTATTATTATTATTATTATTATTGATGCCTCTTTATTATATTATTTATTTGTTTTGATATTTATAATATTAATGTACTGATATTATCATTACTATTATTATTTTTTTAATATTAAGATTTTTTAGATTTTTTATATTTATAATAATATACTGATTTTATTATTATTATTATTATTATTATTATTATTAATAATAATAATAATAATAATAATAATAATGATACTACTACTACTACTACTAATCATAATAATATTAATTATTATTTATTATTATTACTATTAATAATTAATACAGTATTTATGTCAAGATGACGGCCCACTGGCTACGCCGCTTCTACCGTCATTACAACATCAAGTCACATGGTGCTGACAGACCGGTGTCATGGGAAATATGTGATATGAGACAAACAATAGTCACTCTAGAATCCCGCCGTGTTGCTGCTCGGCGTCCATGAGAGATCATGCTAGCAAGAAACAGCATGTACACAACAAACCTAAAACCTAACTCTGCACATGCGAGTATTTATGCGTGCGTATTCATCTAAACAGAACTGTACAGCACCAGTGCATATTCAATAACTCTGCAACAGAGCACACTTTATCTAAAACGAATCATGGCTTTGAGCAGTAACATCATTATTGATCTATAGTGTGTCACTGTGCTGCCCATGAGGTGCTATAAACTTCAGCACAAGCGAAAAAGACACAACACACTGCAAGTACTCTGACCAGTAACCATGGTGATCAGCTCAGAAAGACTGAAATTATGGCGCTTAAAAATCTCAAAGCAGAGATGTACTGATTGGACCCTATTATATAATGACATCTAATGTAATATATAAAATTATACATCGCTTTTAGCCATCAAGCAAAATCCAGATGTTTGGCGAACTCATTAGTCATAGAGTCAGTCGACTGATCTTCAGTCAGAGCGTCCATCTGCTGAGGCCTGAAGCAGATCTTATGCTTGCAGATCTCACCGAGTGTGTGAGGACTGGAGCGCTAGCAGCCATTATCACACACCCGTTCATTTCCTCTCTATTGTGTGCCTTTCTTTCCTGCGGACACTTTCAGCAGCTCAGACCACCCCTGTGACGCAAACACACTGTGAGATATACACACACTGCTCTTTTTAGCTTTGTAGAAATAATGCTCTTATGTTCACGAACAGTTACACAAAATGAGCGTTTAGCGCATGTGCTCCGACCCACTGAGTGGTGCCACTTATAGGTGATGTATCCAAAATCTGAAAACCACAGACACCCAAATTTAATATTTGCATAACATATTTGTTACCTTTTAGAATTTACTAAACCCATTGTGTTTTCTCTTTCGCTGTTCCCACCCAGTTAAGACAAAATAAATGTTAAAACCTGCTTTATCATGTAACCATGGATACTGGTGCACTAACCAGAGAAACCTGTTCGGGGTGTTGAAACGCTTCCCACCATAAACGAATGTTAGCGATGAACGAAAGCCAATTTTTAATATGCTTGCTTGGACCAATCTTTCCTTGAGTACAGTTGCTTCCATCTCCTTGATTTTTCCTTACTGTGAATCCACAGGGAGCCCCATCAAATCCCTCACACCACATTCAACGCTTTACCACTTACTCGCCCACTAAATGCCAATCATCCGCCCCATCTAGCTTTCTGCGGCTGACCGGTCTGGATCTGTGTGCATGTCGAGCTGCACTGGAGATCTCCACCAACAGGGGGAGGACCTCATTTGTCAGAGAGCCCATTACCTATAATGAGCCTCAAGCTGGGACAGATGAAGCTCGGGATCAGTTACATAAACAATGTGAGAGAGGAATTCCTTCAGGTTATGGGGGAATGTCTTGGAAAACAATTTAGTATTAGTACATGGGAGCTTACTGTGTGATTTTGTTCTTCCCAAATTCTGACACCTTTTGACCAGTGAATTTGCATGATTTTTCTTGAATAATATCTTAACGCAGACCTTTACATCATCTTACATTTCATACAGTTGACTGTTGACAAATATGATGCAGGGCAACCACTCCATAAATGCGGTTATGCCCTAAAACTCAAGATATTGGTGCAATAAAGAAACCCCTGTATGTGTTTTGTCTCAAGATATCACATGGGAAGCAAGAGCAATATGACAGTGCTTCATTTTTTCCCCCGATCAATCACAAGCTTAAATGAGATTTTATACAACAGTTCAGTAAATAAGAAGTTGATATTGTGTTATATTAAAAAAATAATAATTATGCGTTTTTGCTCAATTTTGCAGAGAACATATTACCTTTGAAGCCATGGCAGAATTGTTGCACATCTCAGAGCAACACAGCGGCGTTTAGTTTCTGAACGAATCCGCGTTTTGAACGATTCGTGTGAATCAATGATTCAAAGGTCTGTTCGTAAACACAGCCATTTACTTCATTCCTGAATGAATCAGCCGTTTGAACGAATCCAATCGAATGAATGACTCATAAAGATTTAGTTTTCTTATGTAGAGTAGCCTATCATTTCATTTAAAAAAAATAAATGCATAAATAAATAATAATAAAAACATTAAAGGGATAGTTCACCCAAAAAAATACATTCTGTCATCATTTACTCACCCTCCTGTCATTTCAAACATTTCTTTTGTGAAATATAAAAGAAGGTATTTTGAAGACTGTTGGTAACAAAGCTGTTTTGGTTACCAATGACTTTCACTGTATGAACAAAAAATACTGAGATGTTTCTCAGATTATTTTCTTGTTGTTCATGTTGAATCAAATAAAATATTGTTTTTGTCTACTTGATACTTTCTCATTTAACACCAAAATAACTTTAAATAATCTTTCATGGGTATTTTCACAGTCAAATTTATTTTGTGATTAATTAGATTAATTAATCGAAACATCAGGTAATTAATCAGATTAAACATTTTAAATCAGCTGACAGCCCTAAATATAATATAATATAATATAATGAGGGCCCTGTAAAATCTGTATTTTTTCCCAAATTCCGTTTTTTTTTTTTTCTGTTTTAATTATGGATTCTGTTGTTTTTTCTTTTTGTTTTTTTTCTGTTTTAATTGTCTTTGTTTTAATGGTTAAATTAAAAGATCTTAATAAAAAAACATGTCTAATTAATTGAAATCATGAAAAATACACAATTTTACAGCAATTTATTACAAGTTTAACAAAAATTACATTTTTAAGGTCACATTTAATGTTTTTTTTTATCTCAAATTCTGTTTTATTTTTTACCAAACTCTGTGTTTTCCAATAATTTTCTGGATTCCATTTTAATGGCTTTATTAAATTTTAATAATCAAAAGCATCTTTAATTAATTGGTTTTATTAAAAATATAATTTATTTTACTTAATTTTTATTTTTCAGAAATACTGTTTTGTGTATTTACATTTTTCTGCTAAATAAATTTTGGTAATTAATTTTTCTGGTAAATATTCCTAAAAAAAAAAAAATAGTAGTAGTAGTAGTAGAAGTAGTAGTACTATCATTACATGAAGTAATATATTTCTGTCACAATTTCTTCAAGTTAAACCAAACTTTTATTTTAACGGGTTGCTGTGAACACCTTTAAGTTTCTGTTTGTGTTTAATATGTGGATAGTTTTCCTCAAAAGAAACATTAAAATACTCATGAAGTAACTCTCAGAGCAGTTCTACAGATTATGTTTATGTGTTCACATACTTATAAATTGAGGCAGCAGATGCTGAATACAGTGCGAGCGTCACACATCCTTCACTATGTGTAGTAAACAAAACCACCCATCTGTGCCATTCATTCACACAGAGACACGCAGAACATGCAGGATCCATATTTAAATAGCATTTTTATGGCTTAATATTAACAAACACTAGCCCATACCGGGTTTTGATTTAAGTATACTGACCTACTTTTGATTTATTCATCCAAAATTGGGCAAATTCCATGACATTTCGTGTTATACAGTAAATTACATTTTTATGACTGGATTCTGGGATTCTATCTGGAAATCATAGGGTCCAATATAATATATACATCCATCAATTTTCCAAACTGCTTAACCTATTACTCGAAGAAAAAAAAAACAAGTTAAAGTAGCTGGATGTTGGAGCCTATCTTAGCGCTTTGGGCCTATATATAACAATGTTAATAATATTAAATTCTTCTAAGATTTAAATGTGAAAAGTCTGACCCAAAGGACAAAAACAGAATTTGTAGAAGTATAACTCAGCAATGAAACCTGGTGTTAAAGACAAATCCATGCTTAGAAAGGGGTCAGTGTGGGAGCTGAGACATAGCTGCAGAGCTGCTCCTCACATTAGAGACAGATTACCCTGAGAAAGGCCTGTCTGCATTCCTCTAGAGCAGGGCGAGCAGTGACGGGTGGGAAGAGGAAGAACCCTGTTAAAACCATAACAGCGGTCGAGCCAAAACCACACTATCCTACAGCTGCTTTCACAGCATCTCGGCCAAGCCCTTCTCCAAAAAGGAAAAAAATAAGTCAAATTCCTTTAGTCTGGGATTTATTTATTTCAGCCTTTGGATGGTGTTCACGTACCAAGGGGCTTTGCGTTCTTTGGCCCCTAATGTCGTTTTTGTTTTTCAGGATATTTTCATCAGGTCTCTGATGGTGGGGACTGAACAAACCTGTCTTTTGAGCATGTCAGATTAAATCTGAAAACCATTACACAGAAAGAAGCTTGAAAAGTCTGCATGAGGATCCAATATTATTTGGCGGACCACCAGGAGGTTTCCGGTTTCCACTCCAAATTCCATATGCCACGCTGCACCGCTGAATCACAGATACTGTAATAAACAGGAATGTCAAATGCACTAATACTTCACTATCAAGTCCACTTCTGTAAAACTAAGAACCAACTCACTTTGTCACCTGCATGCTGTCAGACTGACTGGCAGCAGCTGTTGAATGCTCATGTATTTGTCATGATTACACATGAACGGTCAAATAAATAGTTTCATAGTGAAATCACCTGGCAGTTCATTAAATTAGGTCTTAAGTGATTTGTGTAAATAAAAACACTGGTTTACATGAAAATATAGGAACTGTGCAATAGGCATTGCAGTGTAACGCTGACTAATATATGCCACTGATTAATGCCCTGATGTTAACATTATTAATCAACAACCATACGGACTACACAGAAATCCACTCACTGCTGTTAATTTATTTCTTTGTTCTTTATTATAGACTGCTTGTTTATTTAATTTTGAAATACCTGAAACCTACATAAGTTAATTTAATTGGTTACACCTAACAATAAGGTTCAATGTGTTACCATTTACTATATTCGGCACCATTAACTAACAAAGCACAACATTACAGCATGTCTAAATGCAATTAATTTAGCATTTCTAAATTAAAGTTCATCTACATATTATTGCGCACTGTTAATTAATGTTCATGTAGAATTAACTATGTAAATTTTTTGTTAAAAGGATAGTTCACCCAAAAATGAAAATTCTGTCATAATTACTCACCCTCATGTCTTTTTAAACCCGTAAGACCGTCATTCATATTCTGAACATAAATATATTTAGCTTTCTGACCCTGCATAGACAGCAATGCAACTGAACACGTTCAAGGCCCAAAAATTAAGAAATTATTGAATAAAGTTATTATTTTTGTTTTCTTTGAGCACAAAGTATTTCTGTAGCTTCATAAAATTATGGTTGAACCACTGATGTCACATGGATTATTTAAGCAATGTCCTTACCATCTTTCTAGGCCTTGAATGTGTCAGTTGCATTGATTACTGTGCTCTAAAAAATGCTGGGTTATTTTTTTTTAAACCCAAATACTCAACTTGTTGGTTCAACTTCTTGGATTATTTTATTGGGTTATTTTTAATACTTTCACCCAGGTGCTGGGTAGTTTTTCTGTAACTAAGCTGCTGGGTTATTTTTAATGCTAGGTTATCCTTTTCTACCCAACCGTTTGGTCAAGCCTGTGTTTAACAAAACAGCCCAGCTGCTGAGTTACAATCAATGCGCAGGCTTTTTGAGTCCTCTACAGGAGAGAGTGGTTCTCAACACCACCGATTTGGTGCAGTTCTTCTGCAAAATTGGTTTGCATACATTTTTTTTTCCATTTATAAAGTCTTTACTGTGCTGTAAATTATATTTTACGCAACGCAACATAAGCACGGGACGTCAGTCAGCTGAATCAGCGGTGGTTGTTTCGCAGGATGGAAACGCCTTTTGCCTTGTACAAAATAATGTTCCATGGATCTTATTCGTTATAGTACTGAGTTTAATTTAATTTGATGTTCTCTAATGCAAGTACTGTTTGTTTATGGGTAGGTTTTAGATTCAGTCGCGGCATCTTTCAGTAACCCCAGTGAACACACACCGGCACGAGAATTAGCGCTATTTTCATAAAAAGTGATTACAGAGAACGGTTGAATACATTAAAATTAAAATGCTACTTTTTAATGTTACATTTTTTTTTTGTCTAAAATGCTTGCTAAGCGTGTTTATACGTAATATTGTGAACTATGCTGTATTCACCCAAATAAATTCAATTTGTCTTGTATTTTGTCCATGTGTTCTTGCTTAATTATAAATCTTCATCTTTTGATTATTGCTGTTGCCTCTAGTAATTCAGTGTCTGTGTTTTTTATAAGTTCCAGTCCATTTTAAGCCAGCAATATAATAATTTTTTAACAATAGTTGTCTTAAATAAAATAACCCAGCATGTTTGGTAAAAACATTTAACCCAACCAGCTGGGTCAAAATAACCCAGCATGTGTTTTGTCCAATATTTACCCAGCGCTAGGTTGCCAAATAACCCAAGCTGGGGTGTTTTTAACCCAGCATTTTTTAAAAGTGTGTCTATGCAAGGTCAGAATGCTCTTGGATTTCATCAAAAATATCTTAATTTGTGTTTTGAAGATGAACAAAAGAGTTTTGGGTTTGGAACGACATGAGGGTGAGTAATTAAGAGTAACATTAAGCAAGATTAAAAAATGCTGTCAATGAACTTTAGATTGTTGTAAGGCCAATTTATAGCCATTTAATTTGCTAATTTGTTATTTTCTATTAATATTCAACATTTAAAATAAAAGAATTGGTTCAAAATTTGCTTTTGCTGCAATGTAAATATGTGCATGGAAAGCATGAAATTTTGGTTCTGACTATTAAACGTAGCTACAACTAAACTAGTCTACACTACAATAAAGGTTCCAAAAGAAGGATTCCACAGTGATGTTATACAAGAATGATTTTAAAATTTCCATTTAAAGAACTAATAAAGAACTTCCCCCTAGAGCCTTTTTGTGAAATAAAGGCCGTCAAGACTACCATGTGCATCCCCCAGAGCACAGGATGTCACGCAGTCTCTCTCTTCCTCAAAGTCTATGCATCAACAGCTAAACATAATGAAAAAAATATTGTTAAAAAAAGGTCACAGTATGTCCCTACCATTAGCCTGCAACCAGCAGGTGCTCCATTACCATGTGCACCACTGAAATAATTGAGCTGAAGTTGCCCGCGATTAGCTCGCCCAACCTAAATTAAACCAAACACAGTAATGCTACATTTGAGCTTGGTGCAGTGAAAGGGCACAGCATGGTTTAATACTGCACCATATGAACACCCTCAAACTCGACGTGAAGCTACTTTTAAGTGCGTTCTTAAAAAATACGGATCTGAGGAAAACATTTCCCACATTAAAGCAAATGGGATGGAGCCAGCTTCTTCGGCGGCGGCAGGATTCCAAACGTTACTGGAATGTTGAACCCCCGACCACATTACAAGTCATAAAAAAGATAAACTCTACATGCTCTTCTGTGAGGTCTAAGTGCCTGCCAAATGACACTGACTGCCAGCGCTTAATAACGCAGGATATTCAGTGCCCAGACAGTTCATCTGTCTCTGTTTTGTTCTTTCAAGTAACATCAGCGATAGGACTCAGAAAACAACCAGAAGCCTCACACATTCAACAGTTCTTAAAGTTTACAACGCAATGAGTCAGACTGGGTGATAATACGCAAGACGATTCAAAGCACCAAGACAAGACAATACCAAACAGAAAAGGACATTATGCCCTCACACTTTCCTACAGGATACAAAAGCCCAAAACCCTGGAAGTAATTATCACCTTTTTATACCTCTTACATAAGCACCCCTGAAATGCCCCACGAAACTATTTGAAGTTGCAGTATGCCAGAAGGTGGAAAGGAATCAAGTTCCCAGCGTGAAATCAACACCTATTTATTGCACGTTGTTTTTAAAAAAGTTAATTCGATGTGCCAAATATAAATTGCTGTAATACCCACGCTCAACTCTAGCACAATCTCTTACCTACAGAGAGGAAAACACAAAGCGTTTAACATACAATCCAACTGAGGACCTGTGGTAGAAGCACAGATATGGGACCTCTGTACACTCAGTACCTTAGTGGGTCTGCCTGGGGAGGCTAAAATGCCAAGTTAATTAGTGCAGAGCTCATGAAGAGCAGCTCTCTTCTCTTCCATACGGCTCTCGTCTGCTCACCCCACTGAGATATTTGGGCTGTTTTCAGACTTTTTTCTATTGCTTGGTCCAAAAGGGATTGATTTTTACCCTCCAGCCCCTTATTTCATGTCGCATCACTTGGTTATGAACTCAGCAACATGACTTTGAAACAATTTTCACTCAGAATTTAAAAGGCTAAATCACCCAAAAAATGAAAATTATGTAAATTATTCCTCATGTTATTCTAAACCCTAAGATCTTTGTTCATCTCGGAACACAAATTAAGATATCGAAGCGCTTTCTGACCCTTTCTGCATAGACGCCAACACAACTGGCACGTTCAAGGCACAGATGGGCCAATTTTAAAATACAAAAAAATAATATCTATTGTAATTGTTCAAACATTAAGAATGCTGTGCACACATAAATTCATATTAAAAAATCTAGATGAATTGGCCATAGCCTTAATTGTCATGTGGTGCGACCATGATTTATATTAAAATTAATTAATTTCCTTAACATGCTTAACATTTTTTAAGTGTTCCCAGTTATTAAAGTGTTTAGAAAAAGTATTTGCATGTCTTTTGATTTTTTGTAAATAATGATCTTATAGCTTTGTTTCATAATTTCAGAGTTGCCTTAAATGTAGTTAGCAGACTTATTTTTCCTGTAAATTGCATAAAACTGATAAAAAAAACACCTATTGCTATTACTGGTTGCACCACATGATTAATGGTTGATCCAAATGACACAAAGGCCTTATATCATAAAAAATCTATTTAGAGGGACATGGGTAAAAAGTGCAGCACATGGCATTAACTACAGTACCTAAACTGGTAGTACTTTGATGGTCGCACCACATGATATTTCATAAAATGGACATCATCAGACAAAGTTTGTTTGTATATTATAATGGAAACATACATACAAATGCTTTCCAATCTTATACAGGATTACAAATCACTTTGGAAATAATGCCAAATAGTGTAGAATTAATCTGAATAAATTTAAGGTAATTTCAAAGATGTTTCCAAAACAGCAGTTATGGCCAGACGTCACACCACATGATATTTTGACACACTGAATAACAGAAAAATTACAAATAACTAATGTTTTTTTTTTTTTTTTTCCAAGTTTAAGTCTGTACATATATTTTTAACTGGAAAAAATGCAATTGGGTAGAAAATTTAGGCATTGAGGCGTGATCTAGTTTGTCCACAAAAAGTATTCTCATAGCTTTATAAAATTACCGAACCACTAATGTCACATGGACTTTTTTTAACAATGTCCTTACTACCTTTTGGGTCCTTAAGTGTGGTAGTTACATTGCTATCAGTGTAGGATCAGAAAGCTCTCGGATTTCATAAAAATATCTTATTTTGTGTTCTGAAGATGAACGAAACTTACGAGTTTAGAACATCATGGGGATGACAATTTCATTTTTGGGTTATTTTCAAACTTTAAAGAGTTATAATATATATATATATATATATATATATATATATAAAATAAAGAGTTATTTTCAAACTCTTTAAACGTGAAATTTTTAAGTGTACTCCAAAAATATCTTATATTTATAATTTTGAAAAATTATTTTTACAGCGTATATCCAAGTTGCAAATGGGTAAAAGACTGACTCATGTTTTGTCACTTTGCTTTTATCATCAAAAGTCTGTTTAAGAAAGCGGCAAAAGAAAAACAATTTACTATAAAATGCAAATTATAATGGTTCATTTTCAATTTGTATAACAACTGCAAACTGTACGGCAGTCTAGATTTGTCAAAATGGTTCTTACAAGAACACATTTTCATTCTCAGCATGGACACAAAGTTGCTGGAAACCATGACTGAATTCAAAATAGCATATAAGCATACTACTCTCACCATTTATCACATCTTTATACCTTAGTATATCTTCATATGTTAGTATGCTATTCTAAATTCAGCCCCAGTGTGTTGTGCCTAGTTAAGACATGGTGTTAAGCTCTCAAAACCATACCCAAGATTAAATGTTTTGCTCTAGATCTATGGGATCTAGTATATGGGTGGGTGATATACTGGCAGACACGATTAACCGGTAGAAATTTGTCAGCTGGTAGAGATTATGGACTATCATCTCTATTGTGGTTACACACTCATATGACATTGCTGTGATACGTAGTCACAAAAGCATATCATTTACATGCATTTTTAAGCATTGCGTTTTAAAAACAAGAAATTTTAAACTGTTTTAAACTAAAAGAGAATTTATTTCGCTATATGCACATGCTCTCTGAAAGACTGACTGCTATCAGAGAAGTGTGCATAAATGCAGGAGTACTGAACAGGTTATTTTTGCCACTTTATAGGCCTTGAATGCTTAAATACTTGAATGCTTGTATGCAGGGACCGAAATTAAGTTTTTGACACACCGGCCAAGTTGGCCGGTGGATTAAAAAAAAAAAAAAATCAACCGGCCAAGCTTATTTTTTACCTGCCAAAATTCTGAACGATTTAACACAGATATATCCAAAGCACGTTATTCTGTATATTATGTGTGCTCCGGACAGAGAGGAGTGACAATTAAAACATCAATAAGAAAAACAACTTTTTGGTCATTTTAGATTTTTTATTATACAAGTTGTTACGGTTCTTCTCTTTAGCATACTGGCGGCAAACTGTGCAGCTCATTCGAGCAGATTCTGGTTCAAAATGCAGCCAGTTTCTCACGACACCGCCATCTCCAGTTCGCCCCTTTTCGTTGAATTTTCTGGTGTGCCCTGATTCTGGTGGTGGCTTTTCTTCCAGTTCGCCAAGCTTTCTTTTTGAAGGCTGGCTGGCTCCAGTTAAAAACCGCCACATCTCGCCACTAGCACGAAACTACCGCTACGTTGAGTGTGGGATAGACGGAAATGACGTGAGTGCGGCGCTCGCGTTTCACTTACGCTTCGGTACGTCGCATGCAGACGGGGGCGGGGGAGCATCACAGAGATCCGCGAGACTGATACTGATTAACATTACTGGTGAAAAGATTTACTCGCCATGTGGCGGATGGCGCTTTAAATTGAACTCGCCAGACAGAGAATTTGCTCGCATTTGGCGAGTGGCGAGTGTTAATTTCGGACCCTGCTTGTATGTGTCAAAATGTCCATCTTTGCAAGTGTTCTCGTAAACACAGTTTAGGTCTTAAGTGAAAGCAAACAGCTGAAAAAGAAAACACATGTGTAACAGTATATTGAATCCAGGCAGCTCTTAAAGTGACAGCAGTCTAATATTCCTGCTGTCTGTCATTTATGTTAATCAAACAACAAAGAGAAAATCTCTCATTGCTCTTCACTAAATCACTTTTGTAACTAATAAGAAACAACGTATATTTAATTTACACAGTGAAGAATATGCAGTGTTTTTATACATTTGATTACTTTATGCAACGCAAGTGCTTTTCTTATTTACTTGTTCTTATGTTTTTATCCTATCGCTTGTAATTAGTTTCTCATTCGTATTTAATCACTGACTGTTTACTTGTCTTTAGTGATCCCACCCTAATCTAATGCACAGCTATGCATGATGTCAAAACTGAAGTATACTTTCCTAAAGTGAAAATTCAGTATACTGTCAATTATTCATGTTGTTCCAAACCCGTATGACATTCTTGAGGGTGAGTAAATGGCAGAGCTATCCCTTTAACTCGACAGTGGATACAAACACCGAAAGACATTTGAGAAATTCTTTGAGTTGAAGAAATCGATGTGTCTATCACGTCTGTAGGTGAAGCTCAAAAGACAAACAGACATTCAGCTGTTTTTCACTGCATGCCTGGGAACCGACTGTGCGTGTTAAGAGGGAAGCTGTTATATCTGGAAGAGCAGTGAATGCGAGACTCCGCCAGTACGGAATAAATCAGCTCAGCCACAAAACAAAGTGGACTGCAGATGCATGAGCAGCGCACTTCCAACTCCCACAGCGGCCTCCAGCTCCTCAAGGGAGTTTGACTCATTCCCTATACAAAAGATTCACACAAAGCCAAGATTTTACAGTTCCTATTAAGAGGTACATTCTCACAAATGCAGCTACTGAAATATCGCACCACTCCTACCAGAAAGGTTGAGCTGGGTTTTCTTTCCAGGATAAGCATCTTAATAAGTGATTTGGTTTTAATAACGTTGGCAGGCTTTGTTTAAGCCCCAGATTTAAATGTTAAGGGAAGAATTAGCTTTAACTCTCGTTATTTCTTTACGTCTGACATTATACATAATCCTAGTTCCTCTTCCTGCGCATAGCAGTAGAAATGACAGGTGCTATCCGTCATTATCCGAGTGCACTTAAAGCACTCTTGTGCTCATCGTCTATACAGTCCTCTGATGAGGTTTAAATGCACACATCCGGAGTTGAAGGTAACAGCCATATAAGGCATTTGCATGGCATTCGAATTTATTGTCGGCTAGGTGCTGTGGTGGTCGATACCGCTGCGGTGTGATGGAGACCCCCTGAGGAAGCCTGAGGAGAGGGGGAGTCATGCTAATGAAAGCTTTAGGTCATTCCACTTACCATGGACTGGGCCTAATTAAAGCTCAGCCTTTATCCAGGCCTGAAATCCTGCTGCTGCTGCTGTTTCACTTAGCTGCTATTGTTTTCATGATGTCCTCTGTGACAAACAAGTAGAGCTGCAGGGGTGATGCCACTGCGCCCTGGGGATACTCATTGACTAGAGAGTTCACTACCTAGAGAGCTTTTCCCTTTCATTTGCATAATTGTGTAAGGCTCACAAACCACAATTTTCATAAGCTTGGCATGAGACCATAAACTCTGGAGTTTCAGAGCCAACAAAAGTCTGTTCAACACAACAAAACAGCCAATCTACAGCAGCTTATAACAGACGGAAACAAGAGCTCGGGCTTTCAACTAACTGCCTCATGATACAATACACATTGTGACACATGTCACGATTTGATACTTTGCAATGCATCATAATACCATAACTGGATCGTGAAACTGTCCCAATTGTGCAACTGAGACCTAGCGTGTCTGCAGGTTTGTTTGCAATTTCTTTCTCACCTCTTCAAGTGCAATGAAAAACCAATTTAGGATTTAAACTTTTAAACTGTTAGACAATATCAATGCACAAATAAATATAAACATCAATTTAAAAGATCTATATGATCAGTGATTAATATGCATTACCAGTCTTTTTTTTTTTTTAAAGAAGTCTCTTCTGCTCACCAAGTCTGCATTTATTTAATCCAAAGCACAGCAAAAACAGTACAATTTTGAACTATTTTTAGCATTTAAATTAACTGTTTTCTATTTGAATGTTTTAAAACTTAATTTATTCCTGCAATTTCAAAGCTGAATTTTTAGCATCATTACTCCAGTCGCATGATCCTTCATAAATCATTCTAATATTCTGATTTGCCACTCAAAAAACATTTATTATTATGTTGAAAACAGCTGAGTAGAATTTTTTTTTAGGTTTCTTTGATGAATGGAAAGTTCAGAAGAACAGCATTTGTCTGAAATAGAAATTTTTTGTAGCATTATAAATGTCTTTAACATAATTTTTGATCAATTTAAAGCATTCTTGCTTAATAAAAGCATTAATTTCTTTTCCAAAAAAAAGTTTAACTATACTGACTCCAAGCTTTTGAATGATATAGTGTATAATTTTACAAAAGCTTTTTATTTCGGAAAAATGCTGATCCTTGGATATTTCTATTCATCACAATCCTGAAAAAAAATTTACTCAGCTGTTTTAAATATTGATATTAGTACTAATGATAAAAGTTTCTTGAACAGCAAATCAGCATAATAGAATGATTTCTGAAGGGTCATGTGACACTGAAGACTGGAGTAATCATGCTGAAAATGTATCTTTGGTCACAGAAATAAAATTACATTTTAAAATATTTTTAAATACAAAGCAGTGACATTAAATAGTAAAAAATATTTCACAATATTACTGCTTTCACTGTATTTTGGACCAAATAAATGCACACTTGGTGAGCAGAAGAGAATTCTTAAAAAAAAAAAACAAAAAAAAACATGAAAAATCTTACTGTTCAAAAACTTTTGACTGGTTATATCAGCCTCAAAAACTGGTTCATTATTTTTGTATTTCAAGATATCACTAAAATCATCTACAGAGATGCTCATTTTGAGCATGCTGCTTTCATTAACATCTCTGCATTTGTATACAGGTATTCTTATTCTAAAAAAAAAATAAATAAATAAATAAAATTCAAGGCTAAAAAATAGGCAATTCAGACCGCATAATGCAAGCACTATTCATAACAAGCCAATACATTTATATTTATTGGGTAGGCATGATGAATATTAAAACCTTCAGTGACATGATCTCGATCCTTCCCGCTTCTAAGGCAATTAAAATGAGACTGACAAGTCCATGTTTAATGACTGTGAGAAAAGTTGTAGTTGGGCTCTTGGGTAATCCCTCTTCTTCTGCAGTGCAGGTCCACGGGGCACAAGCCATGTGATTCTTTGACAGATGTACGGCTTTGTGCCACAAAAAAAGAAAGGCCTGCTGCTAAGCCTTGTCTCAAATGCCTTCATCCATGCAGCTAACATCCTAAGAAAGGGTCAAGTCATTCCTTGACTACAGACATCTGGGTTGCTCCATGCAAAACAAAACAATTAACTGCGGGGGCAGGGACTTCTCAATACATCTCTACAGTGAAGGAACACGAGGCAGCACAGAAGCACGCTGCAAACCCTGCCTCCTCAAGGAACAAGAAGATCATCTGAATAGATGGCTGTTTCCGTGAGCTGACTTGGCAGGAGAGATGCTGACGAAATGACTATGCTGCTGAGGACATCCATTTTAGAGAAAGGGGATTTAAAGGTGAAACATACCCAAAACCAGACATCTGGAATTTTTTTAATAACGACAATTAGACAATATTTTGCTGAGCGTGTTATGATGCTTGTACTTTGGCATGTTTAGGACTACTGTTGACAGCTGACTCCCCAAGCTTTTGATATTCTTCATATTCTGTAAGGTGGTTAGTTTGCAGGAGTAACAGAAATTAACTTTTCTAATAAGTTTAAATTGATTTTTACCTTTATGGGCATTTTTATCTTTATAAGGCCAATTTGTTTCTAACCTAATTAAATGTAAGCATCATCTTTTTTGTCAAATTCTTAAATTTAATCAAATTCAAATAGTAAGACACTATAGGGCTGTTACCAAGCAAATAAAATCAGTATCAACAAAATTTGTGAATTTGTTTGTAAATAATATAGCTCCAAGCAGCAATTACCAGGGTTCAAGAGCTTATTAAGGCATTTAAGCATATTATTTACACACATTATTCAGCAAGGCTGTACCCTCCTAAATTAATTATTAAAAGTTAAAAAAGCATTTTAGACAATACCAGGTCATTTGCAATAAAAATAGTGTTTTTGAGTCCCTTTTAACTGTCCAAACTCCTTAAAACATGCTTGCATGCTTGTTTAGAATTCACCTGTCTCATGTGCTCACCAGGTTTTGTTAAGTTTTGAGTGTTCTTTTAGGCTTTATAGTATTTTGGGTAAATTTGGTCAGGCCTCTTTTTCTAAATTACCCTAAATTTAGGTAAATTACAATATTATTTTTTATAATTATTGGGCTAGAGAGTGTTTTTTAACTGAGTGAAAAACCTAGGACTAGTGTGCAAAAGTAGTTTTTTTTTTTTTTACATCTTCTCAATCATTTAACAAATGGTTTGATTGACAGCAGTGGTTCTAGAGGCAAAGTTGTCCGGAATGAGGAATTCTATCGTATGATATGAATAATTGCACATACGTGTGAAAAACCGCAAGACGTACAATCATTTATGCCCTTGAAAAATGCAATATTGCCCACCCGTGGCCGATTTCTTTCAAATTTCTCTCAGACCTTTGGGGCCATAAGTCGAACAGGCCCACCGAGTTCATTCTGATCGGCCTCCATTAACCTTGTCTAACAGATGCTCAAAACTCGTCGGCCAGTGGCAGCCATGTTTTTTGAGATGCACAAATGTCCTTGTAGACTCTTGTGGCACTTCCGACCAAGACAGTGCACACTGATTTTCATGTTGATAGGACGAATGGTTGCACAGTTATAGCCATTTTAATGCTTTTTTCCTTATAGCGCTACAAAAGGCCAAGCTCAGAGATTTTTTCCCTGTGACCTCAGATTGAGCTCTGAGTGTTCTGAGCATTGGTGCGATGGTGAGTCAAAACTTTTTTTTGATAATTATTTATATTCACTTTCCAGAGAATCTTTTTGCTCTGGCTTGGTTCCGATCAGGCCAAAAACCCAGGACTAGTTTGCAAAAGTACGTTTTACAAAAATGCGAAATACCCAAAAATTTCGCATGACTCATGACCGAATCTGAGGCATGCGTTTTGTCCAGCATGAGCCAAGGATTCCAACTACATAAGACACTTGAGCCTGCAACTGACGGTTTAGGAATTAAGAGCGGAGTTTGGTCACGTTGTAGGCGGTGTGAGCACTACTATCCCTCCAAGTTTCATGTCTCTACGACATACAGTTTGGTCTGCACGATTAGTTTTATGCGGAGATCATTAATCAGTAGACCATTCTAACAATTACAATACAGTTTCAGTGCTACACGCTTGAACCCCTAATAAACCTAAAATGTCCAGTAGGTAGCTGGAAATCACTGCATGAGTGAGTCATTGAGTCATTCACTCAAATAATTAATTCAAACAACAGATTAATTCAGTAACAAAAAAACTGTCGTGTGTTGCTCTGAGACAAAAAAAAGTTCTACTGTGGCTTTGTTTAAAACTATTTTTGCAATCATGCCGATGTTTAAAAAAAAAAAAAAATGATATTAACTATATATCAGATGATATAAATATAAAAAGACATATACAGGGCATTCTTGCCTCCTTACCTTGAATTTTGAGGGAAATCTAAATGCATTTTAATAGATTAATCACACAGTAAAAGCATGAAATTGTCTATTTTTTAAACAACAATTACGATATTATCTTACACGATATATATATTGCACACCCCTATTCAAAACCTGTATGAATTTTTTTCTGTGCATCACAAAAAAAAAATATTTTGAATAATATAACAATATTTTGAACCTCAGTAAGCGTCAATGTTGCTTTGAATGCCACTGACCTTTGCAAAAAGGTACAAAACTGTCACTGTGGTCCCATTTGTACCATTTAGGTACCTATTTGTACACTTTAGAAAATAATATGTACCTAAAAGGTACTAATATGCATGAGTAAGGTACAAAAGTGTACCTTTTGAAAAGTTACCACCAAAGTGACAGCTTTTGTACCTTTTTTTCTGAAAGTGTAGACAAAAACAGTCAAACATTCTTGTAAACATCCTTTGTATAGCAAAATAAAAAAAAAACAGGAATGACATGAACGTGAGTAAATGATGATAGAATTTTTAATCAGTGTTATATTTAGAGTTATGCAGTGATTTACAGTAGCTGAATGATCATCATATCTATTTCAACATCATGTATTTTAGCAAGACTGTATTGATTAAACCACCATCCATCTGTTTTATACAGACTGTTACATAACTCCAGCTCTCAGATATCAATCTATCATTAGGGCCAAAGCAGCACATATGGTCTTTTAATACTGTGTTTTCAAGCTCAGGTCGATGTGAGTGAAGTTCAGAGAGCAGCAGGGTAGCTGCACTTAAACGTCTCAGAATGTGTGTGTGTGTCTAGGTGAGAAGTCTTGGGTGCTGCTTCATTTCCCCCTAATGCATTTCCTATACTCTTTCAGCCAGCGAGGGAGAGCGAAAATGAGATCTGAATCACCGCTCAGAGTTAAAAATAACCAAGTGATGGTCAAGCATGCATTTCCTTTGCTTGAAATCTCTACATGCAATTCTGTTGCGTGACGTAAAGTCTCCAATAATTGCTTTGATTAGAGAAATACTCACTGGCATCACTAGTGACGCATCACGCGAGGAACAAAGCTCACGTTCCTCCAAGTCGTCAACAAATCCTACAGAAGGCTCAGCAACAGACATTTTCTCCTCTAACACTGTCTATTGAGATCAGAGGAATGTTGCAGGCACACAGGAGAAAATGACTGCTAATTACCATCATTACACAGCAAGGACGTTACCGCCGCTGCATCCTCGTTTCTAAGGCAACAAGACAAACAGAGGATGCTGCCTCACAGATTTCACCCCACCTGAGCAAAAGTCAGGCAGGTGCTGTGAAATTGGGAATCAAGCCAGTGAACAAGAAACGTTTGTCACCAGATGTTATACCACAGACCTGTTCACGGTTCAACACTGTGATTTTACATTAGGCACTCTAACAAAAGCTTTTTAATAGGCCATATTAAAAACGCACTCACTAACAGACTGTTATTGTGGTTGCCAGATGAACCAGGCAAAAATTGTAAGCCCAATCTCCACTTAAACTCAAGCTGCACAATTTGAGGCATCGTTCACATCTATTGTGAGTTTGTACAAACCCCTAAGCAGTGTTGCCAAGTCCATGGGCTACTTTAACACTGTTGCTGTGGGTTGTTTTTCATGTCCGTGGGTTTCAGCGACCCAAATAACGTCATAATTACCCCTTGGAACGCGAGTTTACCAGGGGAAAAACTGGTATTTTACACCCCCCGAACGCGATTTTTAATAGGGAACCCCCCTCGAAATGCGACCGGGCTAGTTTTGAGAAGCGACTGGGCAGGTTTTGTTGTGAAAACCTGGCAACCCTGCTCCTGATCCTAAAAATGTAATATTTACACAATAAAAACTAATTTTGCAGTCAAAAACTGTTAACTGGTTAAAGTATATAATATTGACAGCTTGTTGGTTGACACCAACATACAAACATGTATACATTTAGTAAAAAAAGTTGTGTTTATATATTAAAATATTTATATAAAATATACACAGTACACACACACATATATATTAAGTAAACAAAAACTTATTTTGGATGCGATTAATCATTTGACAGCACTAGATAATATGTAATTGTGAGGTAAAATATTATCAAATGTATGATTTTTGCAAATATTATCTTTGAATTACTGTACAATTGTCTCAGAAGTACCTGCATGACATTTCACATATGATATTTTACATAAATAATTTAGTCTACTCTCATTTTTATTAGCAGTAATGTGTATTACAGTGTTTTGAGTTACATAGTTCATGTTTATTGCATTATTTTAGTGTTGCATGTGATACTCTGAAGGTGCTCTGACTTTGCGTTTATGACCCCGGTCACCGTCGATATATTGGCCACGTTTTATAGACAGGTTGCTTAGAAGGGTGCTTAGAAATAACTTGTGGCACATATGCCTTTCTGTTTTACTACCTGAATTGTTTTGGTGGCTACCAGTATCGATTTTGGTAGTTCAAGTAGATCAGTATAATAACAGAATATCACTTAACAAAATATATGGGTAGCATGTAAAATTTACAGGCAGCATAATAGGCCATCCCTGTAACAGCTAAAAAATTGTCACTGTGTTTTTATGGTGAATTTCTGGCAACCACAGCTGCCGTTTTTAACTATAAATCTAACAGGACACTTTGTATAGTGCAAGTATGACCAAATGTTATGCTTTATGAAGTAATACTTCAATTTTTCCAGCTTTTAAGAACCGAGTGAACCTTTTTATTCGCAGCCTTGCCAGTTGACATGGTGATTTCAACTTTGTATGAACAGACTGGCATTGTGAGAGAATGATGAGATGGGAATAACGCCAGGAGTTCAAAGAGAGTAAGAATTTTAATCCAGAGAGGAATGTCTCATGCTAATTTTTCAACATCTGAGATTAAATTTAAAGGAAAACACAGATAGTGTTGCAGTATTTCAAGCAGCAGCTTATATAAGGTTCATTATCTATATTGTGCATTACAAAAGATATCTGTCTGAATACAAGGAACTTTAAGCTCAGATGAGCTGAACCTGTACTTAACCTGCACAGGAGCACCTGAGATGTACAGCACAAGTTGCCATGGAAATCTGCTTCTCAAAAAAGTGAGAGTCAGTCCTGTAGTTTTAATTTGATAACTCATAAATTATACCAGACAGTGAACCTACAAACACTGTTTCCATTAAAAGACTCAGCTTCTTGTTTTTACTTAAAATCCCCACAGTGTTTTCAAATGAGGTTAATCAGTGTAATCTGCATTTCATAAACTGCTGCTAGTGAGATGCAGGATACTGTCAAAGCACACTTCCTAAATCAGTATCACTTACTTTTATTACTGATTTGGTTCCAACAGTGTTTAATATCCAAACAGGTGCCATTTCACCTAGCAGTTTTAGGAATCCAGGCACTGCTGGGTTTTTAAGTGGCTCACATTTTCTGAGAAAATGCCCTAACGAAACTTTCCTGAAGGCGTTGCCCTTGCAGCAGACAATGAGTTGCCTGTGAAATCCCTTTTATTGCTGTCTGTGGTTTCTGAATTACAGTAACCGCACAGTCAGACACACAAATACATCTGTTCACAACTCTGGGGCAAAAAAGCAACAAAGCCACAAAGTAAATGTATTCCACAGAGAGTAAACACGCTTACAATCACCCAAGGGAAGTAAACAAATGAGATTTGGTCAATCCCTGGCTCTGAGTTTTAACTGACTGGCCATTATACAAACAAACAGTTAGATTCTGATTTGGCAGATTGAAAAATTTTAAAATAGCTGACAAAATCCATCCACTAACAATTTATTCACTATTAATAATTGAATTAAAATAAATAAATAAGAAATATTTTAAATCAATAATATAACACAACAAAAATATACTGTTAAAGTCAAAAGTTCACATACACCTTGCAGAATCTGCAAAATGTTAATTATTTTACCAAAATAAGAGGGACCATACAAAATGCATTTTATTAGGACTGACCTGAATAAGATATTTCTCATAAAAGATGCTTACATATAGTCCAAAAGAGAAAATAATAGTTGAATTTATGAAAATTACCCTGTTCAAGAGTTTACATAGACCTGATTCTTAATACTGTGTTGTTACCTAAATGACCCACAGCCGTTTTTTTTTGGTTTTGTTTTTTAAGTGATAGTTGTCCATGAGTCCCTTGTTTATCCTGAACAGTTAAACTGCCCACTGTTCTTCAGAAAAATCAAGCAAAATTCTTTGTTTTTCAGCATTTTTGTGTATTTAAACCGCTCCCACAATGACTGTACACTGAGGACAACTCAGGGGCTCATATACAACTATTACAAAAGGTCCAAACACTCACTGATGCTTCAGACGGCAACATGATGCATTAAAAGCCAGGGGTGTAAACTTCTGAAAAGAATGAAGATGTGTACTTTTTTTTTATTTTGCCTAAATATCTTTTTTTTTTTATATAGTACTGCCCTTCAGGAGGTACAGAAGATACTTACATGTTTCCCAGAAGACAAAATAAGCTAAATTAACCCTGATCTTCAAATTGAAAAAGTTTTCACTCCCAGCTCTTAATGTATTGTGTTTCCTTCTGAAGCATCAGTGAGTATTTGAACATTCTCTAATTATTAACATTTTGCATTTTC
The DNA here is from genome assembly GCA_012976165.1 of Labeo catla. Classification (NCBI taxonomy): domain Eukaryota; kingdom Metazoa; phylum Chordata; class Actinopteri; order Cypriniformes; family Cyprinidae; genus Labeo; species Labeo catla. Next base: position 127,826 of record VONZ01001361.1, on the reverse strand, counting down.
CACATTTTGCTAAAATTAGCATTTTGCAGATTTTGCAAGGTGTATGAGAACTTTTGACTTAGACTGTATTAAAAAAAAATGTTTGGCTTTTTTATTAAATGGAACAAACTTTAATCTACTAATCCACTGCATAACTATCTATTGTTCTCAAATGTGCATTGCCTTTAGCAATGACAGATGCAAACAATGAGTTTAAGTGCTCTGTGAGTTTGACGTGCCTCACAGCCATTTTTCGAGCAATTATCCTAAAAGTGGCTCTTGTAGGGCATTGTTTCATGGTTCAGGTACTGGGCAAAATTGTTTGCATGACAAATCTTCTTTGAAGTAACACTAGAAGTAGTGAAATCACAACCACAACAGCTGATCACAAGATCTGAGTGCTCTTCCAAAACGGCAGCTTTCTAGACACCTTTCCAACGCTCTGATCAAAGCAGGTTCAAATCATTCACCGGACTCGAATGAAAACGGCCCACTTGTTTTGAATGAGTGTGCACCAAAAGCAGCTTGTCATCAGAGTGAATCACTCTTTTCTAAACATCTGAATGACAATGGAAAAACAGTCGCTCCTAGAATAAAATCCCAGTGGAAATGATCACGGAGGTATCATATTATTCATGAATAAAGCTGTGTTATCTACAAAAAAGGCAGGGCTGTAAAACGATTAATCGTGATTAATCGCATACAAAATAAAAGTTTGTGTTTATATAATATATTTGTATGTGCCGTGTATATTTATTATGTATATATAAAGACACAAAATAGCAAAGTATACAGTAAAATGCTCAAAATTTCGACTAACCGAGCTTAAACACCAATATGGGAACATCAATATGGGAACATCTGTAAACAACATGTCCCAGTTAGAACTAACGTGTGTCCGACAACAAAGATGCATGGCGTTTCATTCTACTTTACCCAAATAATCATTAACCTTCACTTCCTGGTGACGATGTTTGCTTTGAGTCACAGAGAACCTAAATTCACACGTACACAAAAGTGTGGTAGGGGCTGCAGAGGGTACTGGGGCATGCACATTTGATTGTTCCTGTGTTTGCTGGCCTTTGCCACAGCTCAAAGGGATGACCTCACCTCTATTGAGTCCAGATCCCTCTCACTCATTCCACATGACCAGCCTCGCCCATGACCCTCTGCTCACACCTTTTCAAAACAGCATAGCAGACTTCCTGCTGGAAGAGTTACAGAGTTTAAAATAGCTGCAAAGGCAATAAAAATAAAAATTCGGGAAAATCTAATTGTGCCAGCAACAAATGAGAAAATCTGATTTGAATTGATATGCACTCTATCGGATTGCATCCTACAGTGTTTCCTGCATAGCTATTCAGCATCTTTCTGTTGTAACACAACAACAAACTTAGGATGTATGAAACAGCAACAAATGACTCATATGTGACCAGTTCGTTTTAATGAATCTGTCTCAATTTCATGTTTTCAGTGTGTCCTTGACCATGTCAGCTGCATTGCTAAGAGTCAGAAAGCTCTCGGATTTCACTGAAAATATCTTAATTTGTGTTCTGAAGATGAATAAAGGTCTCACGGGTTTGGAACAACATGAGGGTGAGTAATTAATGACCGTCCTTTCATTTTCGGGCGATCTGACACTTTATCGTGTGTATATACAATAGTGTTTCTCAAAGCCTTTTAACATCTAGAGATTCTGTAATTTGGTGAGTACTTTTTTTAGCTTGGATAAAATTAGAAAGTTCTGGCATATTCTGATTCAAACACTTGCTCTCAGACCTGTGACACTGCTAAGGAACATCGTGTTACTACCAGACTGCCACGAAAGCAATGTTGCATATGACATTGAATTGATTTCACATGGAGATATTTGGTTTCCTGGCAATACATTCACTTCAGGAGAGCCAGGAAGAACTCACCGGGTCAGCCAGAAGTTCTGCTGATATCAGCATATCAAAGATAAAGCGCGATGTCCACGCACACACACAGAATAAGAAAAAGCACTGAAAACAGACTGCTGCCAACACAAAGTTTATTAGTCTATTAGCACAGCTACATCTTTAACCACAAAACCACTTAGCCCTGGTGCAAATCCATTACAGATTTATCATTCACATAAACACTACCGTTGAAAGTGGATTAAACAGTAACAACATCACAATAGGCTGCAGATCATTATAAGCAGATTAACACTAAATAAAATAAGCTTACATAATGGTGTGTGAAGGGGGTCTTAAGTAAATCTCAGTAACCAAAATCAAATTAAAACTCAAGTGGACCTTTATCTACTTGATGAAGCAGTGAAAATACTACTTTTGCAAGGTGAGGTCAACCAGACAACACACATTGCAAGCTAACATGTTACTTCATTTAACCATTAATGACCATCTACACTCTAAAACTGCTGGGTTAAAAACAACCCAGCACTGAGTAAAATATGAACATACCCAATGACTGGGTTGTTTTGACCCAGTGGTTGGGTTAAATGTTTAACCCTTCCGGGTAGTTTATTTAACTCAACTGTAGATTAAAAATTACTGTATGTGACCCTGGACCACAAAACCAGTCATAAGGGTCAATTTTTTGAAACTGAGATTTATACATCCTCTGAATAAATAAGCCTTCTATTGATGTATGGTTTGTTAGGATTAGACAATATTTGGCCGAGACACAACTATTTGAAAAACTGGAATCTGAGGGTGCAAAAAAAAAAAAATAAAATAAAATAAAATATTGAGATACATTTACATTAGGAAACAACAAAATATCTTCATGGATCATGATCTTTGCTTAATATTCTAATGATTTTTGGCATAAAAAATAAAATCTAATTTTGACCCATACAATGTATTGTTGGCTATTGCTACAAATATACCCAAGCTAAATATGTCCTCAACTAAAGATTTTTCGCATTCATTTTAGTCGTTCAAGCATTAGTCGACTATTAGTCACACGTTTATTTATAAACCGTATAAACCATAATAATGAGCCTTTAATTTCCTAATTAGCGCTCAACAGCACAAAAAAAAGCTTGCCACAGCGCACGGGCAAATATAATAATTATGAATGTGTCAGGGAAAAACAGCTGCATTAATGTTTAAATAATGTATTGATAAACTAGTGTTTTCTTTGTTTTCAGCTTATATGAAGTCGGCGACACCGTCTCGTCATCTCCACAGTAGTAATGCACCTGTATGCACGTTTCATATGAATTACATCATCTGAAAATATTTGCTTTGTATTTGAATTGGTTTATTTAAAAGTAGACATTTCACTCTCTATTGATGTATTTTTCATGTCTGTAAGTCAAGTACACACAGAGTTTCGAAGTTTCCCGTTCAAGTTCACAGAGACTGAGACGGCAGAAAGCGCATCCTGTTTGCTTTCATTATTTTACAAAAGCACAACGTTTCGTTGTTATTGTGAGTGTACACAAATAAACGTAGAGCCTTTATGTAGATTCAAAAGATGTATTACTGATATCTGTATGACCAAAAATGACGGAGTATTTTAAGACCAAGTGAGCAAGGTTAACTTTAGATGGAGCGGCCATGTAAAGTTGCTACTACTTACGTATTTCAGATGAAAGACATATTTGAGGCCCGATGTACTATATTACCACACAGACCAGCCATTAACAATCTATCCGTCACTGCATGACTTTGCCACTTCCTGTGGAATTTTCGTGACTAAGCGAGTAATAAAATTTTGGTCAACCAAGCCTCTTCATGTCAACTATTAGGGGGCAGCCATAGTAATTTTTAAACAATAGTTGAGTTAAATAAAACTACTCAGAAGGTTGAGTTCAGAACTCAAGAAAGTTGAGAAGTCAACCGCTGGGTCAAAACAATCCAAAACAATCAGATGGGCTGTTTTTAACCCAGCATTTTTAGAGTGTAAAAACCACAGAGTCTGCTGCTGTTTCTCCTGAATGTGCCTCATGTTACTCGACAGCTAACAATGACAACCACATGTAAAAAATGCAAGGTCATGTGCATAAAATAATACACTAACAAACGAGGAGCTGTGAGGGGGGGAAAAACATGCAATTATACTCCAATGACAAGCAGTTTTTGCATATTTTTGCATAATTTAAGGACATCTGAGTCTGGGATTAAAAAAAGTCTAATTTAAACCAAGTGGCAAAAAAGTTGCCAAGCTCCGTTTCTCCCTTCTTACCTAATTGAAAACGGAAATGCTGCAGTCACTCCCATCAACTCCCCAGCCCAATTCGCTTTAGGAAAAGCAACAAAACAGGTATTAAATAACAAGAAGTGGGTACTCTTCTGTATATAATTAGTCTCTTAATTAATCGTTTCAAAGCTGCTTCACCCCGTGTTTATTTTTAACTGCCTGAAATGACACAGATTGTATGCAGGTTGCATAAGTTTTATTTACCAGTTTCACCTACACAGCTGTCACATCCTTATCAATGAACATTATGGATTATTATCTATCCTTTTGCAACCAGAATACTACTCTGTTAGTAGTTAGTCTCAAGCCAGTGATCATGTCATTAGTGAACATGGTGACTTAATGTTTGGTAAAACACTGTAACCACTACCACAGTGGTAAACCACAAAAGATGAACGTAATACATAGGAGGACCTGCTTGACGCATTTCACTCCATTACAACAGATTCCAAAGAAGAACAGTTGAACTGACCAATAAGCCAAACCGCAAAGCTGTTACTAGGAAACCACATTATGACTAAGGGAAGTGAACATGTGATACGAATAACATGTTCCAAAAGACACAGTGTTCAAAATGAGATTAGGTTTAAAATAGATCAAAGGGAATCTTGAAAAGCTTGGAGAATATGACATTGACAAGCTCCCATTTATTAACCAGAATGTTTTCATCACAAAAGTGGATAAGTGACTCTCCTTAAGATGTTTGCTCAAGACATTGTGTCAGTTCTTAAAAATCATATATTCGTTCATAGGAAGGTGAATCACCACTGATAACGCATCCACGCAATCCTGACTTAACTAGGTTTCGTTCTGCAAAAGGCATTAGGCTTTTTGTTTACTTTTTGATTGGAAAAAAACGACATTACTTCTGAAAGGTTCAATACTGTGTCTCGGATAAATGGCATGAATCCAAAACATAGTAAGAATCCTGCATCTCAAATTCCTCAGCGCTCATTTCTCACCTTCAATTTTCAACAGACTGTCTACATGACTAATGGCTGCATAAATCTGAGGCTACAGTCTGCATTAAGATGGAGCCCAAAGTGGTAGAGGAGACAGGACTGTAATTATTGAGTCCAAAAGTAAGATGGGCGCCTTCAATACTAATTTCAGCGTTTGGGTGCCATGTTAACACCCATCCTCTCTAGCGCACGAAACACAACAAGCGCCGCCAGGCAGATGGCGAGACAGTTGGTGGGAATATCAGCGATAATGCAGATACATTCTGAACCTTCAACTGTTTCTTTGCCATTCATCAGATCGGCATCAACAGCTGCTGCTTGCAGGAAGACAGGAGATTAAATGAGGTGGCAGAACAATATGCTGGAAATTAGTACTAGTTGAAACCACCAGTGGCTGTTTAAAAGAGCTTTTTAAAAGTATGCAACCTTGTGAACTAAATATAGCAATTTGGGTGGGGAAGGTCCTTTCCTTTTCTATTTCCTGTTGGTGACAATGCTTATGTCATAGTCACCTGTGGGCACTTGTTTGGAATTCATCTGCACTGACTCTCTTAAAGAGATAGTTCACCCAGAAATGAAAATTCTGTCATTAATTACTCACCCTCATGTCGTTCCAAACCTGTAAGACATTCATTCATCTTCAGAACAAGTTGATAGACAGTCATATTAGACAGCAATGCAAATGTTGTGAACATGCGTCATTTTTTGTAAATGAATATACTTTTTTAGGGTGAAAAATCCCTTTAAAGCGATAGTTCACCACAAAAAGAAAATTCTGTCTTTATTTACTCACCCTCATGCCACTCTAAAGCCATAAAACTTCAGAAGACAAATGAAATATTTGTAATATTCTCTCAACATTTTTGTCCATCCACTGAAAATCCATGCAACCAAAACTTTTATTCATCAAAATGTACAAAAATACATAATAAAATAATCCCTATAAATTGAGTACTAGTGCATGTGCATTAAAGCTGCAAAACAATTAGTCACGATTAATCGATTCAAAATAAAAGTTTGTTTACATGCTATAAGTGTGTGTACTGTGTATATTTATTATGTATATACACTGCCCTCCAAAAGTTTGGAAACACCCCAAGTGTGGTTTTGGACGATATCAGCATAAATCCTTATTTTTTAGTGCAAATACATTAAAGTAACTTGACATTATCATTGAAGACCAGCAATAATAATCATTTTGATTACATAATAATGGCAATATATACATGTCAAAGTCAAACATGCCCCTTTGCCAGCTGTGATGCCTGGTTACTGGTTTAAACTTGGCCCAGGTTTTTAAAAGATTTTTAAACCTTAATAGCTTCAACACTGATTGCCAATTAAGTTTAGAATACAATGAATTTAGACCCAGATTATGCAGCGCTGTAATAGCTGCTAATTGTGGATATTTTGATGAATCAAAAATTTACATTTTTTCTATGTATAAACTGTTTATGTAATGAAATAAAATATGTTTTTGTAGTTTGTGTTGTCCCTTATCAGTGCAAAATTAGCACAAATTAAATTCATGGATTCATGCCAATATTGTCCAAAACCCCACTTTTCTAGGGCGTTTCCAAACTTTTGGAGGGCAGTGTATTTAAAAAAAAATATCTGTATGTATTTGTACATAAACATTTGTATATATTTTAATTAGAAATAAATATTTTACAATATTTAATATATGCATATATGTGTATTTATATATGCATAAATACTGCATACACAGTACACATACATATAGTATGTAAACAAACTTATTCTGAATCGATTAATCGCGACCAATCGTATTGTAGCTCTAACGTGCAATAATCAATGTTTATATGTGAATAAAAGCCTAAATTAAATCTGTTCATCATAAAAAGCAAACATGCAAATTTTGGTTGGATTTTCAAAGTATGGCCAAAGTGATGTGTTGCAAAAAGTCTTATGGGTTTGGAATACCATAATGAAAACAGAATTTTCATTTTCGGGGTATTTAATTCTTTTAAAAGCTACCAATGCCCACAGCAATGTGCATTTTTAAGTGCGCAACAGCAAATTGCTTCAGATAATATAAGTAGGACTGAACAAACCCAAAAGATGAGGCACTTTATTATGTATTCCAGTGCAAACGAAGTCTTAAATGTTACAAAAGATACTGTCTGATGAATTGGATGCAGACACACATTTGATGCAGACCTGTTACAGAATTAGCTTTACATGTTGTCTGCTGCCAAATCTTGAAAAATACACTTGCGTAACCAAACAACTGACATGATTTTACATAAACCAAACTTCCATAGCAACAGCATATAGAAGAACAACAACAGGAGAGGCTGTTAAGCGCTCAAACTCACACATAATTTGTTAAGCCTGAGGCAATGAATAAAACTTATTTGCCCAACCTTAATCCAGCAGTATCTATAGAATCTGGAGCCACTCTACATGTGAAAAACTCTTGATAATCCCTCAGCTGCCAATCATCCACCCAGGCGTCTTTTTTCCCCTCGCACATTTCGTTTTCTACATGTTTCACAACATGTGCGTGTCCACCTACACACTCCCTTTCAATAGGCTACTTAATATTGGAAATGCGACACTGCCTGCAGATAATTGCATCCCTGGCATTCTTAGATAGAGGCTGAGGTAAAGAAAACATTAAATCTGAGTGCATTTTGCACGGTAGGAATGATATCTGCTTGATTTTATCAAAGTTCTTAATGCAGCATTGTTTACGTCTGAAAAAGACAAGCGATGTTTATATAACAAAACGAAAATGGGATCCATGCTGTTCCACAGGTGGATTTAGGTGGTCAACTGGAAAAAAAAAAAAAAAGTTTGAAAGTAGTCAGATTGTCTATTTTTAGTCAACCACACTAAGACTAAACAAAAATAGTGGCAGTCCTGTCAAAGGACACTGCAACATCAACATTTCAAGGACATGATACCAACGCAAAGTTGGTCTACTTTGAGATGGTCTGCATCTTCCATACATCCAAAGTTAAAAAAGGGAATGCCAGAAAGCACTTCAATCAGGGACCTGCTCTTCAAATCCACCCCCACACGAACTGCATTTAGAGCCTGGCCAATACACAGTGAGCACACACCACCCACACAACGAAGAAAAGACATGCAAATGACAAATCAGCGAAGCCCTTACAGGGAGAAAACTGACTGAAGGGCCATTAGTCAACCTACAACACAGACCTCACAATTTCGACGTGACAAAATGTTATGCATAATAAACGCAATGCAATCTACAGCCCCAATGACTCCTCCAATTGGACACCTGATCCGATTCTCAGCAAATGCAGCAGATTCCATAGGAATTAGCTTAAGGAATGAGGCGGTGGTGGCCAAAAATGCTGCTTTGTAGGCAGCTCACAAGTTTTTGGGACATAGATAGATGGATGGATAGATAGATAGATAGATAGATAGTCATTTTTATTAATAAATGTGCAAAACTTCTCCGATGATTTGTGATAAATAAGAATTTTTTTAATGAATTCTATAGAGATTGCACTCAAAAAGCATCAACTACATAAAGCAAAACATACTGGTACAGCTACAAAAAAATCCACTACATTATTGACATCATGACTCCTCCAGGCCTGGAAATAACACTTTTAAAAATTTACTTAAATTATAAGAAGTGAAAAGACATGCTCATTTGCAAGAATTCAAGTATCCCTGAATTATTTACCACTTAACCTTTACCAAGCAACTCAATAATGTGGCTTAATAATGTAAAACACACGCGTCATATTTATGTCTTTTCATAAGTTGCTCTCCACATTATTAAATTATTTTCCTGACTGATGCAATAATGATTAAATGTGCGTGTGACATGCACAATCCACGTTGATGAAGTTGCTAGGCTGTCAGCTCTAATCGGCTGTTTCTGTGTTCTTCCCACATCTGGAGTTGAGACCAAAACTCTTTAACTATAACCACATAATTTTCACCTTGCACTGTCTTGTTTTGTCAAAATGAGAGCAAATAATAACGAAACATAGGACGACGTGTTTATATTTACATCCTGACTACTATCGGTTATCAAAATATGATCGTTTTCAATGCAACTTTCTGACCGAATCTTGTTTTCCTCTGATAATCAGGTGAGCTGAGATCATTGGTTAACCGTCGCAACTCGCTCGCTCGATATATTAGCGTTTACAAAACACGCTTTCTTTGGGAAAAAAAAAACAAACACATCCGTGGCTCTCGTTCCACATATATACGTGCGGTTCGGAGTTGGCATGGACAGTTAAATCACAGACATCTTACAAACTCACCTTCTTCCCTCTCCACCTCTCTCTCGCTGCTCTTGTGCGGTCTGTGCTTCCACGAAATCTTGCGATAAAAGTCCGACACAAGCGTCTCTCCGCCTCGTAATAATCGCCAGCGGAGTGCAGTCTGCGTGCGGCCGTTATTCCTGCTGTTTCCCCGTGTGTCGCGGGAGATTTTTTCAGTGTATTGTTGTATCTACTCCAGCAGCAGTACCGTTGGCCCCAGCGTCTCGTTCACAATTATTCAACTTCGAAGTTCATACAAAAGTTGCAGCTCCGCCTCACGCTGCAGCTGCTGATGAGGTCACTGCAAGCGCTGGTCCGCTTCGCTTAGAGGAATCTCGCGATAGATGGGAGCGTGATTTGCAGGATTATTTGTATCTGTGGGAATGGGCCCCCTATGGATAGGGTTGCCGTAGCAACAGCACAATTTATGTGCTGCACGGTAATCACACGACTGGTATTCTGTTGTCTTTGACAAGAGTTGCAGGGTTGACCTGTCCTAAATCTGTGTCGTGTTAGTTGGATAGCATTGGTGAAATGTTACATCATAAGCATAAAGATTAACATTTTGGTTACTAATAAGAACAGTCAGTGTTTTACTTCATTAGAAACCATCTCCAGTTTAACCTGTTGTACTAGATATGTGCTGGTGAGTATTTTTAAATTCTCTTTGGTATTTATAACCAACAGTGCCTGATAAATGTAAACACCAGCAAGAAGTATTTTGAGAAAAAAAGCATATTGTGAAATGGGTATAATACCATCACAAATTGTTTATACCATCAAACATTTTGTCAAATATAACCCATAAAAGTAAAGGCATTTCACAATATATTTTACACAAACTGCCAGTTATACACTACCAGTCAGATTTGTAATGATATTGTAAAGTCTTTTCTGCTCACCAAGCCTGCATTTGTTTGATACAAAGTACAGCAAAAACAGTAACATTTTGAAATATTTAAAATAACTGTTTTCTTTTTTAATATATTTTAATATGTAATTTATTCCTGTAATTTCAAAGCTGAAGTTTTAGCATCATTGGCATCGAAACAGTACAATTTTGAAATATTTTTAGCATTTAAATTAACTGTTTTCTATTTGAATATATTTTAAAACTGAATTTATTCCTGCAATTTCAAAGCTGAATTTTTAGCATCATTCCTCCTAATATTCTGATACGCTGCTAAAAAAATAATTTATTATGTTTATTATGTTGAAAATAGCTGAGTAGAATTTTTTCAGGTTTTTTTGATGAATAGAAAGTTTAGAAGAACAGCATTTATCTGAAATAGAAATTATTTGTAACATTATAAATGTCTTTATCATCACTTTTGATCAATTTAAAGCATCCTTGTTAAAGAAAAGTATTAATAAAGTATTTGAAAAATCATAAATAATAATTAATAATTTAAAAAAATGTTTCTTCAACAGCAAATCAGCATATTAGAAGGATTTCTGAAGGACATGGAGTAATTCTGCTGAAAATTTAGCTTTGATCACAGAAATAAATTATGTTTTAAAATATATAAAAATAGAAAACAGTTATATTAAATAGTAAAAATATTTCAAAATTTTACTGTTTTTGCTGTACTCTGTACCAAATAAATGCAGGCTTAGTGAGCAGAAGAGACGTCTTAAAAAAAAATCTTAATGTTCAAAAACTTTTGACTGGTATGTCTACAATTTCTAGCAACTTTTATGATGACTATTCCACTGAAACGTTCAAAATTTGGTGTTGAATAATTAGAGATTGACATATTCATTTTTACGACAATACACTAGCAGTAATTTATGGTTAAGGCTCTGATAACTAGCAACCTTCCCTGTTGAAAAAAAAACAATTTCTGCTAGTTAGGTATGTTCCTTTGAGCTTGTTTAAGCTGGTCCTTAGTTGGTCATGAGCTGGTCCTGGTCCAGCTGAAACCAGCAGCCATGCTTTAAAACATACCTAACCAGCATATGCTGTTTTTGTTTGTTTGTTTGTTTTTGTTTTTCAAAAGGGTTTCTTCTTTTGCTGACAGTGAACACTAATAGGTGTTATATTGTATGTAATGATATAAGGTGCATGCATAAATGTAACTATAAAATGAAAATAATAATAAGAATAAAGAATAAGTAGGTTTGTCCAAACGTTTGTGCAAGATTTAATGTATAGTTCCTGATACCAGTACATGTCTACTCATGTCTCATAAATATTCCAGAAAAATCTAATTATCACATCAACTTAAAGGGACAGTTCACGCAAAAATTAAAATACTGTCATTAATTACTCACACTCATGTCATTCCAAACCAGTAAGACCTTCGTTTATCTTCAGAACACAAACTAAGGTATTTTTGATGAAATCCGAGAGCTTTCTGACCCTGTATAGACACAACTGACACATGCAAGGCAGAGAAAGGTAGTAAGGACATCGTTAAAATAGTCCATGTGACATCAGTGGATCAACCGTAATTTTCCGAAGCTCAGAGAATACTTTCTGTGTGCAAGAAAACAAAAATACTTTATTTAACAATTTCTTCTCTTCCATCTCAGTCTTTGACACACGTACCACAACGCAATTAATCTCTTTAAAATGAGTGCACTTGATTCCATCATTTTGTGAGACACACAAACAGAAATCATGTCGAACAGGTTGCTACCATCTGACCATTCCTCCTAAATTATTTAGGAATGTCTTTGTCCTGTTTAAGTGATCAATACTTGACGCCCCCTACATGTTGGCCACACAATTACATGTGTGACCTCACATAGGAATGTCTTGTCAGGGATGCTGGGGGAACAGGAAGAATGGTCCCATTCATTTAGCTCCACTCAAGCGATGCAGATACACTAATACAGAATGACATGCAGAAAGGTGACAAGTTGTTGCTGAGCACACAGGGTCTTTGTGTGACCCAATGAGAAGCGCAGTGCAGAGAGCGTGCAAGGCCTTCAAAATGGCTGTTGAGCTAGTTAGTTCATGCGATTAACATATAGGATACAATTAAGCTAGCCCATGTTGTTTATTGTTCATATTTGTGTTATTATATTGATGGAATCAGTGAAGTAATTAAAAAATGCCCACAGAGAGAGATGAATGACTGTCAGTTTTATTCACTAGGTGTGTTCCAAGACTTTATTAGCATTTCCCTCAGAGAAGCATTAACTGCTAATGCAAGTTAGTAATTGCAGTTGCCTTAAGAAATCATGGTTTTTCTTTTTATAGGTGCACAGTGCACACAATGCGGTGTGGAGTATGAAATTGGAGATATCTGTGCTGAATGTTTCTCCTGGTGCTCTGAGATTCATGATGCCTGAGTCAATATCCTAAGGCACTTCCCTGGCTGCTTACCAACTGATTCTAGGCTGAGAACCACACAGGCACATTCAGTGTTTTACCCACTAAAAAAGTACATTTGTTTTATGTCCTTATCTGTAGAGTTGTAAAAAAAGGGACATTTCTAATTGTACATATTGGGATTTCAAAAGGTACAGAAGGTACAGAACAAAATACAAAAGGTACAGAACAAAATATGTAAATTTTTAATTTATCATTTACGTGTGTGTGTGTTCTATATTTTAGCAATATATATTCATATTATTTATTGTAATATATTGCACATTTTATATATATATATGTGTGTGTGTGTGTGTGTGTGTGTGTGCACCTGGTATTTATCACGTTATGGGAACCAAACAAGGATAGTGATACCAGTAAATTTTGACCTTGTGGGGACATTTGTGAGGTCCCCATGAGGAAACAAGCTTATAAATCATGGTTTAGGTGTAGGGTAGGTGTAGGGCGATAGAAAATACGGTTTGTACAATATAAAAACCATTACGCCTATGGAATGTCCCCACAAAACATGTAAACACAACATGTGTGTGTGTGTGTGCGTTAGACAGACAGATATATAGTAAATAGATCATCATATATTTATTTATTGAATATATATATAAATAAATCTATATGTATCTGTCTATTTATAGCATATTATATATAATGAACAATATTTATTACAATAATATTTTTACAATATATATTTCACATTATAATGTTTAAAATTTTGCAGCATCTGTAGCATATTTGTATTTTATAATATAATGTATCTATCTATAGCATGTTATATATAATTTTTTACATTATATGTTTAAGTTTATTTTATAATGTACATTTATCATATTAGTTACTGAATATGTAAATAAATATGTATTTGTATATTTATAATGCATTATATATAATAAATTGTTTACTAAATATATATAAATAAATATATAACTATCTGCCTATCTATAGCGAATTATATGTAATAAACATTCATTACAACACATTTTTACAATATATATTGTGCATTATATGTTTAAAATGTTATTTTTTTATTTTATAATACACATTTATCACATTATTTATTGAATATGTAAATATATATCTGTCTATCTATAATGCATTATATATAATAGAATATATAAAAGATTGTTTATTGAATATTTATATAAATAAATACATCTGTATCTGTCTATCTATAGCGTATTATTTATTGAATATTTAATTAAATATATATCTATATCTATATTATATATATCTAATGAATAATATATATTACTATATTTACAATTTATATTGAGCATTATATATAATGTATAAAATGTTTTATTTTATTATATAATATACATTTATCACATTATTTATTAAATATATTAATAAATATATATCTGTCTATCTATAACGCATAATATATAATAGATTATTTATTGAATATATATAAATAAATTATCTGTATCTGTCTATCAATAGCATATTATTGATCGAATATGTAAATAAATATATCTATCTACAAGGCATTACATTTAATAGATACATTTATAGAATATAAATAAATATATATTTATATCTATCTATCTACAGCATATTATATATCATGAATAATATTAATTACAATAAATTTTTACAATATATATTGTGCATTATAGTGTTTAAAATGCTTTACTTTTAATGTACATTTACCATATTATTTACTGAATATGTAAATAAATATATATCTGTCTATTTATAACTTTATACATTATTGATTACTTATTGAATATATATAAATAAATATTTATCTGTATCTGTCTATCTATAGCGAATCATGTTTAATGAACATCAATTACAATGTATATATTGTACATTTTATATAGTTTAAAATGTTTTATTTTTATTTTAGAATATACATTTATCACATTATTTACAATATACATTTATCACATTATTTATTCAATATGTAGATATATATATATATATATATATATAATAGATTATTTATTGAATATATATAAATAAATATGTCTGTACATGTCTATCAGTAGCATATTATATATAATGAACAATATTTACTACAATACATTTTTGTAATATATATTGCACATTATATGTTTCACGTTTTTTTGTTTATAATATACACTTATCATATTACTTACTGAATATGTAAATATATAATATATGCATTATATAATAGATTTTATTTTAAATATAAATAGATAAATATATCTGTAAATGTCTATCTATAGCATATATATAATGAACAATTATTTATTGAATATGTAAATAGCTATTTATCTATTTATAACGCATTCTATATGATAGATAGATAGATAGATAGATAGATAGATAGCCTAACAGTAAGGTAAACCAAGATAACACCAAATGTACATTTAGCTGTGCATATGAACAGAAAGATCAAGCTGCCTTCTCTCAGCCTTTTTCAACATCTCCAAGCAGGTATAAAGGAGAGATGAGAAGGCAGAGTAGAAAGAGTCTGAATGCTGTGAAGTTCTCTCAGGGTGCTTAGCATTCCACATTGCGCACCTCCAGAGCTCAGAGAGCCAGCGTGACTCACTCTGGTGTGAAAGCACAGTGTGGCGAGGTGGGAGGATGACAACACAGTGCTTAGCAGAAGTGTCCTGAAGCTGGACCCCCCCTCTCCTCACCAAACGCCCCCGCTGCATGCGCACGCACCCCAAAAATAATACTAAAGCACATCTTGTTTCTCTCTCTCTCTCTATTTCCTAAGGATGTATTGGTTTATTTCTCTCAATGCCTGGCAAGTTTTTGTTCTGAGCAAATCATTGATTAAATGAGGATAGGTGAGAACCAATTGCAGGGAAGTATTTGGTTATGGCATGACAGGATTATCTAGGAAAGGAACACTGAGGGGAGCTAAAGGCTGTTTTTGAAGCTCTCCCTCTCTTTTAAAATCAGCTTGAGCCCGCATCCAAACCTCGGAATGCTGACAATGAGGATAAAGAAAAAAGATTAAATCTTGTTTAAATCAAAAGTGAGACTAATGACAATAGCTGGATTAAAGTTCGGCTCAAAAAGAGTCAAATGTGTTCTCATGTAATCTACAGACTTTAGCTTTTCTTACATGATAACCATCATTATGTTATCTAAGTTAGCCCTTCATTTTTTAACATCTTTATCATGTGTGGAGGGCTTGAGTTCCCTCATGCAACTAGACAGTTGATGATAGAGATGAGAACTTGTCAGTATTAGCAACACTATATAGAGCTCTTTCACTTGGCCCACACTGTCTCTCAGAGATGACACATAATATTAGAGCCATCGTCAAGAAAACAAATTGTGACACCTGAATAGATTTACTAACAAGCCTTACAAATGCATCCTCACACACAATGTACATTTAAATGAAGTATTTGTATAAAAGGCAAATAGCAGAGTTAGGCAAATCAGTGAGCCTTTTAGTAGAATATGAAACATTTGTGCATTCATGTGTGTCAAACAGGCTTAGAGCACTCAAATAATATTAATGAAGATGAATGTTTGTTTTTGTAAAGCGATGTACATGCATGTGAAGTACTGCATTACTATTTCACATCATTCATTCTGATCTGTCATCTGGGATAACATAAAATGTTGTCTTTTGCACAAATAGTTCACCTAAAAATGAAAATACTGTCATTACTTATTAACCCTAGTGTCATTCCAAACCTGTATAACTTGTTTTCTTCTGTAGTACACAATAGAAATTTGGCCTTTGCAGTTAAAGTTACTTTCATATTATGGACACTTACTAACCCTAACTTTTGATTGTAATAATCTATTGCAAATGTTGGAATTTACATTAACTAAGATTAATAAATACTTTAGAAGTATTTTTCATTGTTATTTTATGTTAAAGGAGAAGTCCACTTCCAGAACAACAATTTACAAATAATTTACTCACCCCCTTGTCATCCACGATGTTCATGTCTTTCTTTCTTCAGTCGTAAGAAATTATGTTTTTTGAGGAAAACATTTCAGCATTTTTCCCCATATAATGGACTGATATGGTGCCCCGATTTTGAACGTCCAAAATGCAGTTTAAATGCGGCTTCAAACGATCCTAAATGCAGTTGTAAACTATCCCAGGAACAAGGGTTTATATACTTTTTATATACTTTTTATTCTCAAATGCTCGTCTTGCCTTGCAGTCCTTGAACTCTGTGTTGAACTTCAGTTAGGCTAATGAATGGAACATTATAGCCTGCTTCCCATCTAATAAATCGCAATACGCTTTATTACTTTTGATATGAAACAAAGTCTCAGACATCAAATTCTGTCCATTTTATTACAGTATTCAAACAATAAATGTCGTTTTGGCGCTGTTTAATGTGGAGTGACAGATATAGCATTTCAGAAGCTGCAGTTTTACTGATCATCTCTGCTTCAATACCAGGTTCAACATGAAAATAAATATGAATAAACATCTAAGGGACGTTTAAAGAAAGAGTACAACTTACCAAAATCTGTATCTTGTCTCATGTAATCGCTCAATCAGTGTTTCAACTTCCAACGACGTCAGTGTAACAGCTTGTAAACATGGTCACGTAACGTCATATTTACCTCAGAAAAAACACTTTGGATGACCATAAATTCGCTAACTGCTAAGGCCTCATTCACACAGCAGCAGAATACAATTGGTAGTCCTGTTTTTGAGTCCTTAATACAGTTACGTTCACACAGAGCACGGTTACTTACGGGTGTGACAACCGCATTCTATAATCGAACTCACACCCGTAAATTTTCAGGACTTACAACCGCATTCTCGGAACACGCGCTGTGTGAACGGAACAGGACTGGACAACTAGTTGTCTGTCACGTCATTCAGTGTGAGAGAGCCGCTCTTCCGCACAAACTCACGTCTACCGTGTGTTGCGTTCTTTCATGTGTGGTTTCGCTAACTTACCATGACGGAGATGTGTGTCATCTGAAAGTTTTATATCCAGTCTCCCGTCAGTGTGGTCTTCTGTGCGCGACTCAAATGCTCCGCTCTTCACCCAAATATAAAAGCTGCTGTTGGTTAGTGAAGGTTTGATGAATGAACTCTGGACTCGATTGGACTCTTGTGTGTCAGAAAGTGGTAAAACTTCCAGTTTTATGGACGTCGCCATCTTTGATATTACTTTGGTCCCTGTTGCTATGGTTACTTGTAAGGAATACAGGCTCGACTCCCATTGCAAGTTCATACAGACAGTAATCAAAACGCTTCTGTAAGCTGCTGTGTGAACGGAACATTTCGAGACTCACACCTGTAAGTAAATGCGTTTGTCAATCCCAAAAACTGACAATGTGAACGTAGCCTTCGTCATCTAGAAAAAATGAACTCAAGAGAAGCATTTTGCCAAATATATTAACCATAACATATTATAATTTTTACTGTTCTTCAATATTTATGTTTGAATACATCTGTCAAGTTTTTATGACAGCCAACATTTACATGTTTATATTTCAAAAAAACAAATTGGCGTAGAAATATAATTACGTAACTATAACTTTATCATTATAAAAAAATTAAATGGGTGTAATTTAAGCATTTTATACAGATCAGTTTCTTCAGTAGTAATGTATTTTACAGCTATAGTTGAGGTTTTTTTTCCTTGAGAAAATGTATGTACCGTGCCTGATATACATTCAAAATAATCAATATCGAACTGAATAGAATCAAGTTGTGAAATTTGTCAAAACCCAGCACAATTAACTAATGCAGTTAACTAACGTTAACAAATGGAGCCTTACTGTAAAGTGTAAACAATATATCAAACAATTTTTTAAATATCTGTCCACAGAAGAAAGAAAATGTTTGTAGGGAATGTAGCTAGATTGTAACATTTAGATAATTGCATTGAGTAATACATATATCTGCACTGTAATTGTTGCATCCATGTATCTGCATGTGGCATCAAATTGGCTTATTTGCTTAAATCAGTGCTCTCTCTGTTCAAACTTCATCTATCTGTGTATGGCCTTGAGAGAGAGATCTGCTTTGCTACAAAATGCACAAGCAGAATATTTTGTTTCAGAGTGCTTTAAAGTACCATTAATAATCAGTAGCATCAAGGCATAAATTCTTGTGTTAAGAAAAAAAACATCATGACCTTGATAAAATTGGGCAAATGAACTGACTTCATTATTAAAATACCTCACAAATCCCAGTTCTGAGCATTACATAAAACCGCAAAAACATTCTTCTTCCCCTGTTGTTTGCCCCCATAATGCAAAACTACATTTCAGTACAGGGATTTCAGCTTTGCAAAACTGCCTCCTAGTGTTAACTTGTGGTGTTGCACTTACAGAGACTTGTATCTCAAAATTCCTCATTATAAAAAAAAATCTTTATAATTAGATGTTTATTCATAACTATTTGACCCCCTAAACAGAATCACAATATTACAGTTTATATATAAATAACCACATACGCATTTAAATTTCTCAGATTTTTTCATAGACATTTCATGAAACAACTCAGATTAGACAGGTAAACATCAGCATTATTCAAGAGTTCATTTAAATTAACAGAGTACAATACCACTTGCACATATAAATGCTGCAATAGTGTAATATACATTGAATCATAGCAATACAACTCATTTCATTGCAGCGATGCACATTGGCATCAAATGCTGGGAATCACGACGGTCTGCATACATTTCACTCAAGTTTGTATAAGATGTTGATTTAAGCAGGAGAAAAATATTATTCGGTGTGCTGTGATGAAAACTAAACCACATCAATTCCAGAATCATTTATAGAGTAAAAGTTGAAACATTCCAATCTATTCTAATCAGCTAAATAGTGATTACTGATGGAAAAAGAGCTTGATGTAACACTGGTATAAAATACCACATTAAATGATATAATTTGAATAAATTTTCTGCAGTAACCTCCAATTAATGAGACAAAAATCCTTGCATTCATTTACAATCACAGTGGACCAGAACTGGTGAGCAGCATGTTTAGTGACAATATTTTTACAGTGCTTTTACAGAAAAGAAGCTTATATTGTTACACTGACATGAGAAGATTCATCAGTTCATCACTCAGGAATAAATTTATTACCTTGAAACAGCATTTAGTGGTCAAGTAGGTGCATTCAAGGTTTTAGTATTCAAGAATTTTATAGAAGGCCAAATCAGATCTGAATATATTCACATGAAGTATCATAGGAAAACACAAGAATATGTTAAAGGAACAGCACACCAAAAAATGAAAAACTGCTTAAAAATGTACTTACCCTCAGGTTTGTTTTCTTAGAAATGTAGCATTACATCACTTGCTCACCAGTGGATTGTGTGGAGTGAATGGGTGCCATCAGAATGAGAGTCCAAACAGCTAATAAAAACATTATTACAATAATCCACATCTTGTCAAGTGAAAAACAGTCTGTTTGTAATAAACAAATCCATCAATAAGACACTTTCCATAATATTGCTTTCTCTAAATCAAGAGAGATATATGCACAAACCGAGCACTGTTTACAAGACGAAACATTGCAAAACAAGTCTAAACAAATGTTAGTGTATTTTGTTGTGAGATGACAGCAGATAAACTTTTAGTATGGATAATGATACTTTAGTTTAAAGTTAAAATGCCTTAATAATAGATTTGTTTATTACAAACGCATAGTTTTTCACTTCACAAGACATTACTTGATGAACTGGAGTTGTGTTGATTGCTTGTGGATTATTGTGATGTTTTTATCAGCTGTTTGGACTCTCATTCTGACGGCACCCATTCACTGCAGAGGATCTATTGGTGAGCAAGTGACGCTAAATTAAAAGAAAACTCATCTACATATTGGCTAGCCTGAGGGTGTGTAAATATTCAACAGACTTTTTAATTTTTGAGTGAGCTATTCCTTTGAAAAAAACATTATGTCAATGCTGCCTTACACTTTAATCAACGTTTTTTATATGTCAAATTTAATATAATGTGTGACTGACTCTGAATGTGTGGCTTGAACTAAATAATGTACAATTGCACTGCAGTGCCAGTTTGATCTCATTTTGAGAAAAAAAAAGAAAAATATCCTTAATATACATATACAAGAATTCTGTAATGTTCTTCATTTATAGTAACTATAAAATAAATAATAAATAATAAATAATATTAATAAGAATCAGCAGGAAACAAGCCATTAAAGGCATCAAACACTGTTCAACAATACCGTTCAATTTTGCAAAATGATATTCAAAATGGAAATGCAACTTAAATATGGAAATCAACTGAAAAAGCAGTCATGTCACTTCCTGTCCTCAGCACCAGCAGGACTTACGGGTGTCGTCGCTGACATTACACAATCCTTCCTGCTCCTCCAAAACAGCGAGGTTGAACTCGTCATTCATGGATCCTCCCAACAAATCCAGATCCTTCTTATTGGCTTGTAAAACTAATTCAGCCAGTCGAGTGAAAGACTGTAATGAAAAAACATGCGAGGAAAGATTAAAAAATTGCATATTTACTGCTAATAAAAATGTGCAAACAAAAATACAGAAATAGCATGCGGAGAAGATAAAACATGCAGATAACATTGTACCTCTGTGATGTTGTGGTTGGTAAAGGCACTTGTCTCAAAAAAGTCCATTCCATAAGCCTTGGCAAGCTGGAGCGAAAAAGATTAAGATGTCTGAGAAAAGTCTTTAACCTTAGACATTAGATATTAGGTGTGTCACATGATTATTACCTTGTTTCCCTGTTCTGTAGCTACTTGTCTCTTCTGTTCTTCATCAGACTTGTTCCCAACTAGTATCTTCTGCACTTTCTCAGGGGCGTACTGATAAGAAACAGAACAGATGAGAGACTTAGTAGAGGCGAATGGATGGAGCAGAGCAGAAACAGACAAATATGGTATGAGACATAGTATTCACATAACAGAAGAGCTTCATCTTGAGTAAAAACAATAATCACAATTTTTTTTTTAAGTTTTCTTTTGTCCTTTTGTCCTGGAAAAAACAAGAGGTTAATTTTTTAAGTAATCTACAAATCATAGAATGAAGTCCAAAAGTCCACAATGAACATTGAGATTTGAGATTCAAATTAGTTTTTCAGTGTTTTATTTCTGATAATAATATATAAACATATCTGTAACATTAAAAAGGCAAAAAAGAATATAGACTACTAGTCAAAAGTTTTTGAACAGAAAGATTTTTAATGTTTTTTTAAAAAGAGTCTCTTCTGCTCACCAAGCCTGTATTTATTTGATACAAAATACAGCAAAAACAGTACAATTTTGAAATATTTGTACTATTTAAAATAACTGTTTTCTATTTGAAAGTATTTTAAAATGTAATTTATTCCTGTGATTTCAAAGCTGAATTTTTAGCATCATTACTCCAGTCACATAATCCTTCAAAAATCATTCTAATATTCTGATTCGCTGCTCAAAAACATATATTATTATTATTATTATTATTATTAAATTATATTATGAAAAGAATAGAGTAGAATTTTTCCAGGTTTCTTCAATGAATAGACAGTTCAGAAGAACAGCATTTGTCTGAAAAAAACTTTATATCTTTTGTAACATCATACATGTTTTTATTGTCACTTTTGATCAATTTAACATGATTTATTTAGCATCCTTGCTCAATAAAAGTATTAATTTTGATCATTCCTTTCGCCAAAATTATACTGACTTCAAGCTTTTGAATGGTATAGTATATAATGTTACAAAAGCTTTTTATTTCAGATAAATGCTAAACTTTGGATCTTTCTATTCAAAGAATCCAGAAAAAATGTAAAATAAATAAATAAATAAATAATAATAATATTTCTTAATTATTAGCATATTAGAATGATTTCTGAAAGATCATGTGACACTGAAGACTGGATTAATGATGCTGAAAATTTAGATGTGTTCACAGGAATAAATTCAATTTTAAAATATATTCAAATAGAAAATAGTTATTTTAAATAGTAAAAAAAATAAATAAATACTGTTTTTGCTCTACTTTGGATCAAATAAATGCAGGCTTGGTGAGCAGAAGAGACATTTAAAAACATTAAAAAAAGCCTACTGTTTAAAAACTTTTGACTGGTAGTGTATATTATTAATATCAATAAAAAAAAAAGTGTTTTGGTGCTATGAAATAAAAATAAATACAATAAAAAAAACAGTTGAATTTATAATTAGTGAAAATTATTAATAAGTAACAAAATTGCATATAGTGACCTAGAAATAAGGAAAATAAAAATGCAAAATAATAAATATTTCTGATTTATAATGTTTCTTTGTTTTACTTTTTTCCTAAATCCCCAAACATTTAGCTGTTGTTAAGTAAATGTAGTTTAAAGTGCCCCTATTATGCCATTTTCAGGGTTCCTAATGATGTTTTGTGAGTCTCCTACAATAGGTTTACATGCATGCAAGGTCAAAAAATTGCATTTGTTTTCTCAAAATATGCATTTAATATCACCTCATTTTCCAGTGGTTCTCAAATGATTCATTCGAAGCAGTTGAAAAATGCAGTCTCGCTAAGCCCCTCCTTTCCGTGAGCCTACTCTGCTATGATTGGTCAGATGGCCCCGTCTGTTGTGATCGGTCCCGTGTAACATGCTCGTTAGAAAATATAAACATCAACTATTTATCATTTTTACAAGATGTGATTCAGTGGAGCCAACTGGTCCAAATAAACTGGGTACTGAGCCATCTTTCAAGAGCAAGTGTTTTGTGAACCCGAGATTAGCGAAGCAGTCGTCAGTAAAATTACGTGTCTGAGGGTGGGTAAAGTTGTTCGTGGCCGGCCAATGTTGAACGTTGGCAGGAATTATGAAAATGTGTTACACTGTGATGTGTAGCCATCTTGGAAGTGGGATTCAAATGACTAATGATTTGTTTGGGCTGTTGGAAGACAATAACTTTATTTATTGTGCACTTTCAGCTTTACAACTTTACAACAACAAGCTGCATTACACACTGCATGAAAAGGCAATATTCAAAATGGCATAATAGGGGCACTTTGAAATCCCAGATTTGCAGTGTAGCCTCTGACTGTTAGAACCCCACTGTGGATGTAGAGTTGAAGAAAGAAAGGGGCGGTGGAATTTAAATGAAAAGGTATTAATAAGAAGCAGGTTATATTTAGTTACATAGAACATAAGACAGATATGCTTTAAACTCCACAGCCTCACCTCATCTACATCACTGGCCCACTTCATGATGTGCTGGAACGAGCGCTCGCTTGTGATGTCATACACCAGAAAAATGCCCTGTTGATACAGAATCCATTTCAGTCCACCCGTACATAATAATGAGAGTTTATCAGTGAAGTATCACACAGTGGAGACCAACAGGCATCTCTATTAGATCTGACTCCATTATTAGATCAGTATATGAGTCAGTGAGATGTGTGAAGATCACCTGCGCTCTTCTGTAGTACTGCTTAGTGATGGTCTGATATCTCTCCTGACCTGCTGTGTCCCTGCGTACATACACACATCTGATTAGCACAACGAATGGATCATATTCCGTTATATCATCAGCGAAACATAAAACATACCATATCTGTATTCGTACTTTAATGCCATCTATCTCCAAGGTCTTCATTTTGAAATCAACACCTGAGGTAAAAAAAAAAAAAGAAAAACATTTCATAGTGACTTCAAATGAGTTTAAAATAAAATAAGCACCTTTGTCCTGATATCGACACAACTCATCTGTTAAATCATCGTCAGGCTCGATGCCAGATCTAAATGAAATCTTTCAGTATAATCAGTGTTCTTATGAAGTTTAAGGAACCGTTCAAATCACTCATAAAAAGGCAGTGAAGTAATAAAGAATAAGAATAGTAAGAAAGCAGCATTATAAATAAGCCTGTGTTGCTATTTAATAAATATTTCTATAAATGGTATAGCTTTTTTGTTGTTGTGAGATTTATTGATTATATTACCTAGGGGCTTTTCTCCGAAGAGGCTAGGGAGGCAGTGCCTCCTCAAATTATTGGATGAGAAAAAAGCTTGTTTTACAAAAATAAAACAATGCAAATATTACAAATTATAACTTTAAAAAGTGTATAAATCACTTGTTTTTCACTTGTGAAGAAACATTGTCCAACAGTGACACCAGCAGGAAAGTTACAGCGGGAGTTTGCGTCTCTCTCGCCTCCCGAGCCCACTGAGTTTTAACAGACCCCCTAAAGTGTGCGGTGGGTTTGGGTGGGGGGTAATTGAGAATGAATGGGGGAAAGTCACGTGAGGGGAGGCAATGCCTCCATTGCGATATGATTGGATATGACTGGTTATGTTTGGCTGCGACTGGTTCATGCGATAAATCCCACCTCTTGTGTTCATGTGTGGTCTGCAAATCAGTCTGAAATAACAATATAATTGCATTAATGGGAAGACAGATTCAAAAATTTGGATTTTTTTTTTTTAAATGACTCACACACTTAAATATAACCACTTTGTCAAGTCAAAGTAACACGTAAAATGGCATGAGTTTTTAGTGTGTAATCAGCTTGGTGAAAATGAAATTAAATCTTCTGCGTCTGTGTTTAATATTTATTGAGCTTTGATGAATGATGAGATCAAAATTCAAAAATAGTTAAAAGGAGAAGTCCACTTCCAGAACAAAAATTTACAGATAATATACTCACCCCTTTTCATCCAAGATGTTCATGTCTTTTTTTTCTTCAGCCGTAAAGAAATTATGTTTTTTGTGTTAAACATTTCAGGATTTTTCTTCATATAATGGACTGATATGGTGCCCCGACTTTAAACTTCCAAAAAGCAGTTTAAATGCGGCTTCAAACGATCCCAAATGCGGTTGTAAACAATCCCAGTGGAGGAAGAAGGGTCTTATCTAGCGAAACGATCGGTTATTTTCATTTTAAAAAAAAATACAATTTAAATACTTTTTAATCTCAAACACTTGTCTTGTCTTGCTCTCCCTGAACTCTGTGTATTCTGACTCAAGACAGTTAGGGTATGTTAAAAAACTCCCTCACTTTTCTCCCTCAACTTCAAAAATCACTTCAAAATCATCCTATATCACTGGAAAAGTACCAACCAAGCATTTGCAAAGTGAACATGCAAAGAAGATCAAACACCCTTTAAACATTAACAAGTATATAAATTGTATTATTTTTATAACCGATCGTTTTGCTAGATTTCTTCCTCGGCCGGGATCGTTTACAACCGCATTTGGGATCATTTGAAGCCACATTTAAACTGCATTTTGGAAGTTCAAAATCGGGGCACGATAGCAGTCCATTATATGGAGAAAAATCATAAAATGTTTTCTTCAAAAAACATAATTTCTTTATAGCCGAAGAAAGAAAGAAAGGGTGAAAGAAAGAAGGGGTGAGTACATTATCTGTCAATTCTAGGGATGCACCGAAATGAAAATTCTTGGCCGAAACCGAAAACCAAAAAAGAGGAAACCAAGGCCGAAAACCAAAAACCGAAACACCGAAAGAAATTAGGCCAATTATTAGTACCATTGCATTTGTGGCTATGACTGTGTACTAACCTTACTAAAATCAAGGCATTGCAATTGCATAAATTAATATTAAAGTTTCAAAGAATAAATCGTTGAGGTTGAGCTTGTCGTCTGCCTGACATTTGAGAAAGATTTGAGAGAGTGTATTTAAATAGGGCCAGTGCATAAATTAAAATTTTTGTCAAATTTAAAAAATATCTAGCAGAAATATGGCTACAATCTGATAGTCACATATATAGTAGTCTAAGGGACCGTTCACATATGGCGTCTTTTGCGCACTCAAGTTCATTATTTCAAATGTAGACGCGCGGCAGCCGCGCTCATAACGGAAGCGACGCGATCGCGACGCGCACGCGGTGCGACGCGCTCGTTTTTTTCAGGCGTGTCCGCGCCGCAGCGAGATGAAAACATCTCAGAATGCCGCAATCGCACCGCGGGTCACGTGACAAGATTCAACCAATTAGCGTAATCCTTTCCCGTAACAACATTGAAAGCTCAGCCAAAATGGAGAAACAGCTGATCATAGCTGTACATTTTTAAATAAATTTAGTAGCAGAGCTACAGCAAGTGATTTTTAGTGCTGGAAATTGTCCTTTGATGAAACTTACGCGTCTTCATTGAGAGTGCGGTCATGGTTGCTTAGCAACGGCAGACGCCACGGGAGCGCAAGCTACAGAGGCTTTGGAAAGGAGGAGAAATCGGCGCCCCTAGTGTTTTCCACGCGTTTTTTGGCGCGATATGTGAACGGCTCCTAGAGTGTACTTTTCATTGTTTTCACTCCGTGGTCTGTCTCAACCTCACACCGCAGACATGTTGCTTCAGACAAGCACGTACAGGCCGCGGTTTCTGTTTGCGTCATCACAACATACTGTTTCGGCCGTGTTGTTTCGGTGATAAAAAATTTTCGGTGGCCGAATCTGGCACTGCACTTCTCCTTTAAAAGTTAATTAGTAAAAAGAATAGCTGAACATAAATTCACAAATAAAATATAGTTTATAGTTTAAACTGTTACTGCCTTGAGTTATTATTTTAAAATAAATGTCAAATGCTTAATAACTTGTTGATATTCATACTTGGCTTTAACAAATAGAATATTGATTATATTGTTGATGTAAAAATATAAAATAGATAATTTTTTTCTTTTCTGAAAGGATTAGTTCACTTCCAGAACAAAAATGTACAGAGAATTTATTCACCCCCTTGTCATCCAAGATGTCTTTTTTTCTTCAGTCGTAAAGAAATTATGTTTTTTGAGGAAAGCATTTCAGGATTTCTCTCCATATAGTGGACTTCTATGGTGCACTTCTATGGTGCAGTTCGCACTTCCAAAAAAAGCAGTTAAAATGCAGCTTCAAAGGGTTCTAAACTATCCCAACCAAGGAATAACGATCTTATCAAGAGAAATGATCAGATGTTTTATTTAAAAAAAATAAATAAATAAATGCAATTTATATACTTTTTAAGCTCAAATGCTCATCTAGCTCTGTGTGAACTGTTTTGTTCCGGTTATGACAGTTAGGGTACGTCTAAAAACTCCTGTCTCATTTTCTCCTCTAACTTCGAAATCATACAACGCTGTTTTTTCCTTTTTTTCTGTTAAGGGTGTTTGCATCTTCACTTTGTAAACTCTGGGTTGGTACTTCTGCAGCGATGTAAGATGATTTTGAAGTTGGAGGAGAAAATAAGATGGGAGTTTTTAGACGTACCCTTACCGTCTTGACTGGAAGATAACTGAGTTCACACAGCGCTAGACAAGACAAGCATTTCAGTTTAGAAAGTATATAAATTGTAATTTGAAAAAAAAAAATTATTTCGCTAGATAAGACTGTTTTTCCTCAGTTGGGATCGTTTAGAGCCCTTTGAAGCTGCGTTTATAATACATTTTTGAAGTTCAAATTTGGGGGCACCACAGAAATCCATTACATGGAGAGAAATTCTGAAATGTTCTCCTCAAAAAACAATTTCTTTACGACTGAAGAAAGTAAGACATGAACATCTCAGATAACAAGGAGGGTGAGTACATTATCTGTAAATTTTTGTTCTGGTAGTGAGCTAATCTTTAAAGTAACATGTTTAAAAAAATATAAGTTTAATATTTTATTAAGTTTATTTTGAGAAGTGAACACGAAAGTGTACTGCATGGTAGGAATGATGTGTTCTTGTAAGGTATGAAACCATAACGAGATCTTGAGCCCTGAAAGAAAGCACCTCTTATTTAAACCTGTGTCAGGCAAGAAAATAAAGCCACAGCAAAACTGCAGTAATAAATGGGTGTCTGTTAACAAAGTCCACTGCGAGACATTCCAGCTCCCGGAAGAGTTGTTTTTCGAGGAAGTTCCTTTCTCAATAACAATTATGACTCCAAAACAACAGTAGTTGGGTGTCTCTTTTATTTTTAACATGCCCTGGGAGCAATGTGATTAAAAAAAGGATTAATTACCAAATTTCTTAGTTAGACAGGCTTGTATAAAAGTCTTTATATCAAACACAAATTTTTCAAAGAATTCCATTCAAAGTCTGGAACCAGATGGCATGCGAGACACAAAAAAAATGCACGCACAAGAATACTAAAATAAGACATGAGTACAAAACCATCTTGAATACAGTTGAATGCCATCCACAGAGCTCCATAGCCTCCTCTTTATTAAACGGCATTAAATAAAGCAGTAGTGTTAGTGCCCTGAGCTATCACACAGGGACACACAGAAAGGTCATCACTACAGCCACTGAATTGGTTTGTCCTGGGGCAAGAGAAAATAATGAAAGAGCTGCCCTTCCCGTCCTTCCTTCCAGAATCACAGGCAGTAAAAGGACAACAGCAATGCTGTGAAATACTACAAAAATAAAAGAGAAACCAAACCAATGATTTCACCTCACATAAAGTGTACTGTAATCCTTTCTTCATTAAATATGTACTCACATGAGACCAAGATGAAATTGCAAACCACTTTAAAGGTGTTTTGTTTTACATAAATTGTGTCCCCTCATTTTAGTGGCCATGTTGGATCACATGACAAGCTATTCACCGTACCTTGGTAACCCCCCTGTTATTGGAAACTTAAGCTCACATCATAAATTAATCATGGTTGACTGTGAATAGCACATTTCTCCAGTATCATCATTCAAAAACTACTACTCAAAATCTACATCCTATATGAGCCGGTGTGACATAAACCAAAAATGAGTGCGCCTTTAAGAGATTTTAGGTCAGATTTCCTCCATATTCTCAAGGGCAGTTCTGATGGCTTCTTGATTTGATAAACCAGCTTACAAAACCCTTTTATTTGAATCAATACTGTGCAGGGGTGTAAAAAGTATTGTGAACAGTACAGATACTACACTATATACAGTGCATTCAGAAAGTATTCAGACCCCCTTCACTGTTTTCAAGTTTGTTATGTTGCAGCCTGATACTACAATTGTTTAAATTATTTTTTCTTCTAATTAATCTACACTCCGTACCTCATAATGACAGTGAAAACAGAATTTTAGAAATGTCTGTAAAAAAAATAAAAAACTAAAATATCACATTTACATAAGCGTTCAGACCCTTTACTCTGTGCTTAGTTAAAGCATCTTTGGCAGCAATTACCGCCTTGAGTCTTTTTGGGTGTGATGCAACAAGCTTTGCACACCTGGATTGGGGGATATTCTGCTATTCTTCTTTGCAAATCCTCTCAAGCTCGGTCAGGTTGGAGGGGGACCGTTAGTGGACAACCATTTACAGCACACAGCCAAGGCAACATAGGAGTGGCTTAGGGACAACTCTATGAATGTCCTAGAGTGGCCCAGCCAGAGGCCTGACTTGAAAGCTATTGAACATCTCTGCCCTGGTGAAAAAACCAGCATGTGCTGGTAGCTGGTTTATGCTGGTCATGTTGCTGGTCAAGGACCAGCATAAACCAGCAAAGCACCAGCTTAAACCTGCATCAAAACATACCTAACCAGCATCCCAGCATCAAAACATGGCTACCAGCACATGCTGGTTTTTTCACCAGGGCAGAGATGTTCAATAGGGTTCAAGTCAGGGCTCTGGCTGGGCCACTCTAGGACATTCATAGAGTTGTCCCTAACCCACTCCTATGTTGCCTCGGCTGTGTGCTTAGGGTCATTGTCATGTTGGAAGGTGAACCTTCGGCCCAGTCTGAAGTTTTGAACGGTTTTCATTAGGGCCATCTCAATATTTTTCTTTTCTTCTACTCTGACGAGACCCTCACCTCCTGCCGCTGCAAAATAGCCCCAAAGCATGAGGCTGCTACTACCACACTTTACTTTTGGGATGGTACTCTGCAGGAGTTGAGCAGAGCTGGTTTCCTTCAAACATGATGCTTAGAATTGAGGTTCACAGACCAGATAATCTTGCTTTTCAGAGTCTGAAGGTCCTTTAGGTACTGTTTTGCAAATTCCAAGTGTGTTTTCATTGTCTTCACTGAGAAGAGGATTGAGTTTGGCCACACCGCGATGAAGCCCAGATCGATGGAGTGTTGTAGTGTCTGTAGGTTTCTTCTGTTTCTCCCATCTGCATATATGAGCTCAACTAGAGTGACCATCAGGTTCTTGGTCACCGGTCTAGACAAGGCCCTTCTCCATCAATTGCTCAGTTTGGCTGGGCGACCAACCCTTGGAAGAAATTTGGAAGCCACTGTGCTCTTGGGAACCTTCAGTGCAACAGAATATTTTTTTGTATCCTTCCCCAGATCCTTGCCTTAATACAATCCTGTATCAATCCAGTTCCTTTGACCTCATGGCTTGGTTTTCGCTCTGATATGCATTGTCAGCTGTGAGGTTTTTATAGGAAGGGGTTTACCTTTCTAAAAACTTTAGTTTACCACAGGTGGACTAAAATCAAGGTGTAGAAGCATCTCAGCAATCAAGAGAAATGGGAGGCACCGGTGCAAAATTCCAAGCATTGTTGCATGGACCTGAATACTTATGTAAATGTAATATTTCTTATGTATATTTTTTTCTTTTTAATAAATTTACAGACATTTCTAAAATTCTGTTTTCACTCGAAGTGTAGATTATTGAGAAAATAAAATAAAATGTAAACAACTGTAGTATCAGGCTGCAACATAACAAAATTGGAAAAAAAAAAAAGCGAAGGGGGCCTGAACACTTTCTGAATGCACTGTATATACTTCCTGAAAGTATAAAAAGTTTAAAATAAAACACTTTTGTTTTTAAAAGAGTTCACCCAAAAATGAGGAGAGGAGGAAAAAAACTATTTTAGGTTGTACTTTTATATCTCCTGTACATAAAAATATTTTAAGCAAAAAGCATTTTTTTTTTACCTTGTAAATGTAAGTTAGGGTTTTACTTTAGCATTTACATGACAATCATGTACTAAAAACTGAAACATTTAAAGTCAATCACATGGACTTGCGAAAATGACTAAAGTCACTGTATTATGCACGGAAGGCCAGTAGTTGGCGATGTCGCGTTGTAAAGAAACAGTATTCACACGCGCACACATCTAGACTGAACGTGTAATATGCATAATACGCATAACACATCATACGAATTCGTGTTTTTATAGTTTACACTGAAACGATAGCAGAATAGTTTTCAAAAACTTGCACTTTGAAACGTTTTCAAACGTTTTCAGGCCCCCAAAAGGCTGTTGTTGGGTAAACAAAAAGCCAAAACAGTTTTCTGTAAATGCACCCTTAGTAAACGTACAACTTTTCTGTTTTAAAAGGAGACATAGGATGCCCCTTTTCCACAAGTTGGTATGATTCCCTTATGAAATGTCTGCAACATACTTTGGTTAAAATTCCTCAATGGTCGTATGAAACGACACTCTTTTTACCTTGTCAAAAACAGCTCTGTTCACAGCGACCCGTTTCGGTGCATGTTTCTTTAAATGATAATGAGCTATCGCTCACCCCACCCCACTCTTCTGTTTTTTGTGTACTCGGTGTCGCATTACCATCAAAAACAATACTACTTCACTTTGTCCTCAGTGGTTCTGATGTCAGGAGAAAATGAAGACTCTTATATTCACGTTTACATCCAACTACAAATCATCTGCACTGCTTACGAGACCTTATTGTCACTACAGCTGCTCTGAGAAATTGATGGACAGCTGGCAGAGGGTGGAGATATTTTAATACGGGACAGTCCAACAGCAGTTGTTGGCAGGGCATGAGCAGTATGTCACCATACAGTTCAGAAAATCAAAATGATAAATGAGACTGATTAGGGAGTAAAAATAAAGAAGTGACTAGATTTTTACCTTTGTAGGGTGGTTGTGTCCACACACTGCTAAGACACATTTATATGCAAACACCATGTATGAGAGAATTTTGCATCCGATGTCACTTTTAACAGAACCCTAATAATATTAAAGCATAGTAGTGAAAGAGTACTTTATTCTTCTGATACTGTAAGGTTTCTGAGCACAAAAATATAAAGACAATTAAAGCAGATCTTTAAATTAATGGCCATTTGACAGATGGAATAAGTATTAAACTTGTCATAACGTGCCAGAGCTGTAACAATCGAATCATCACTTGAGACTTTCCTTCTGTGACAGTAGCTAATTGGAAATGGAAATAATTTTAACAAGACAACAGACAGATATGCTATGGTGATTAGCACATACAAATTTAAACAAGTCCAATTTCTCTAGCATTGACAGCATCATAAACAATAGACTAGAGAAAGCAATGAAATAGAAATGAAGCTCATATCTTGTTTTATTTGTTATCCTCAAACTAATCAATCAACAGCTGCTTTCTATAGCAAGAATAATTTAGCATAGCAGCATGCTGCCTCGAGGCAAATAGATAACTTATGAGAACCATTAGCTAATGCTTCAAATTAACTTTCAGGCCACACAGATAGCTCTTCCACTGTGAATAATGTTTCAGTACAGCGCTAAGGTCCTTGACAGCCTAGTATCATAATATATATGGGTCATAGCCCTGCGGACTAGAGCTTATTGAACCATGTTTTAGGGCAAGACACCAGCCATCTCTCAGGACCAGTCAGACTAAAGCTTTTATCTCCTGCAGTTAAAGATTGTTCTGTACCACATCACTACTTATCCAAAAGAGATCCATCCCGGCATATTAAATAAACAATAGTGGGCAGACAGCAGGCTGCAGGAATGAGTCAGGGCCTCTGATTCCTTATTGATTTGGGGGGATATCATCATCAGAAACAATAGGAGGGTGGTATGAATCTTATGCCTGATTTCAAGAATAAGCCACTTGATATTATTCACTCCCCTGGAAACACAGAGAGAGCAACACAACAGAGCATACCCTGAACTTTTGCAAAATAACAGCTTGACATTCACTTTACACCTAATGAAGCATGTGATTTAATTGAGGAATAGCATTTTTGGTACGGGTTCAGCAACTCAGATGGTTCATTAAAGGGATAGTTTGCCCAAAACGGGAACTTTGTCAGCATTTATTTTCCCTCATGTCTTTTTAAAAGCATACATTTTTCAAAGCTCAAACAAAAATAACAATTTAATCATTATTTAGTCACCCTCATTTCATTCCAAACCCATTTGACGTTCTTCCTTCTGTTGAACACAAACTTAGATATTTAGCAAAATGTCCAAGCTGCTAGTTTCCATACAATGAAATTGCATAGTGACAGTAGTGGTCATCATTCATGTTTATTGTATGGAAAAGAGCAGCTAAACAGGGTTGCCAGGTTTTCACAACAAAGCCCGCCCAATCGCGCTTCACAGGGGCGCCCCCCATTAAAAATGGCATTTCAAGGGGTAAAATTCACATTCCAGGGGATAAATAAATATAAATAGTTATTGGGTTCGCTTCAACTCATGGACATGAAAAACAACCTGCGGCAACAGTTTTAAAGTAGCCCAATTCTGCAGGAAAACTGTGAACTTGGCAACACTGCAGCTAAGACATTCAGCAAAATAGCTACTTTCATGGTTTCCATTGCAGCAAAAGAGTTTGGAATAGCAAGTAAACAGTGACTATTCATTTTTAATTTTAATACATGATATGCATCACAAAATATTTTAAACTAATAAGTGAATTATTAAGAATAGGTTTGTGGTTAAAATAAGTTTCCTTTTTAGCATATGAAAAATATAAAATTATACATTTCTGGAAACTGTTGTAAAAAAAAAAAAATTCTCTCTGTTCATTCTCTTGGAGTGAGTAAATTGGCTGTTGTCAGGACGTAATGTCAGCCGACTTGGAAAATGTCCCACTAGACCAAGCGCACACTATATGAACACTTAAACGAAAGGTTTATTAAAAACCTTTTTAAAACCAAATTTTGTTTTTCATAACACTCAATCAACCAAAACAGTAATGATCCCTATGCTGGGAGTGCTTGAAAACTTACAGAGATTTTAATAAAAATCTTCCCATAGTTCACACAGCTGAGATCAAAACTTACAATTGAGTTAAACCGGATTTTCATTACATATCAATATTGTAGCACTTGCATAAAGCAGCATGTGAGTTGGAATGGCTGACAGGACACTTTTATGCATGACTCTTTTAGTGAAAATGCATGCAATAACACACCTGCACTTTCTGTGTCCTCACTGCCATTCATGCAACCTATGATTTTAATATTAATTTAGAGCATTGCATTTTTAGTATCTGAAACAAGACAATCCAAACTGGGTTTGTGACAGCTGTGTAAAAAAGCAACATTTTAAGACTTAACACACAGATACAGTCAGGCATCTCAGAAAGAACTAGAAGAGGTTGTGTGAATGCATCTCACTATGTGGTGTAATTCTCAAGCCATTCGTTTCACGGCTCATAGACTATAATGGCCCAGCGCTGCTATGGGTTTTCTTATCGGTATGTGCTGTTTGTTCTGCAACTCTTTGAACGGATGCATGAAAGTAACACTCTTACCGATGGTGGAAATGTGGGAGGGATGAAACTCATTGTCCGTGAATCTGCATAATAAACAGGTTTTGCCGACACCGGAGTCTCCGAGAAGCAGGAGTCTAAACAGCACATCATACTGTTTGGCCATGGTGTTTTATGGTCACAATTAAAGGAACTCAGCGTCGGGTTTCCATGTCTACCCTCTTCACAGTATCATCTTCTGGCTTTTTCCATCGACCGGTCCGTGCTTGCGTGCCGATTCCGCGAATGACTGTGTAGATAAAGCAGGAGTCAATATGAACAAAAACCAGTCAGGGACGCTGATGTGGTGGGTGCGGTGAGCTACAGAACGCTCTCTCTGCGTTTCGCCGACATCCTTCACACCTCAGGAAATGGGTGGAGATTACGGACACACAACATCACGATTTTGATCATGATATTTACCTAGATTCATTATATATATATATATATATATATATATAAACACCAGGACTGCGTGGATAAAATACATTTATAATTCTTTACAGTCTAATATCGATATTGTCAAAATATAAAATTGTGGCTTAAGACAAATTAAATCCGCAACACCAGTCTTTTCATGGGGGTTCGTTTTTTGCCTGTTTGCAACCATAAAAAAATAAAAATAATCACCACGTGAAAGGCTTAAATCTACATGGGAATAAAGATTGTTATAATTAGCGATGCCCGATTCCTGACCGAATCATTCTTTTGGATCGAATCTTTTCGATGAATCCACTGAATTGGTTCACAAAACCGGACTGAACGATTTGTTCACGAATCGAATTGAATGCTTCTTGAATCACTTGAACCGATGACTGTCATTTCAGACAAGTTGTCTTTAATATGTAGAATTTTCTAACAACGTGTGAATGAATTTTAGTGTTGTTTAATATAACACAAATTATGTTAGGTTCTAACATAATGGATACTGGACACAATGATTTAAAATAAATAAAAATTATTATTATTATTATTAATAATAATAATAATAATTAAATATTTAAACCATTTAATTTTCAGTACATTTTCAACATTTCTTGAACAGTACGATTTTTTATGTTTTTTAAAGAATGCTTTCTATTTTAATATATTTTAAAATGTAATTAATTCCTGTGATCAAAGCTACATTTATAGCATCATTACTTCAGTCCTTACATGATCCTTCAGAAATCATTCTAATATGCTGATTTGCTGTTCAAGATACTTTTTTTTTCAGGATTCTTTGATGAATAGAAAGATCCAAAGATCAGCATTTATCTGAAATAAAAAACTTTTGTAACATTATAAACTATACCATTCAATTCAGCCTGGAGTCTGTATTATTATTATTATTATTATTATTATTATTTTATTTATTTATTTATTTTTTTGGAAAGAAATTATAGAACTTTATAGTTTTATTTATCAAGGATGCTTTAAACTGATCAAAAGTGATGATAAAAACATTTATGTGTTTTGAAAGTTACAAAAAGTGTTACAAAAGTTTCCTATTTCAGATAAATGCTGTTCTTCTGAATTTTCTATTCATCAAATAAACCTGAAACAAATTCTTCTCAGCTGTTTTCAACATAATAATAATAATAATAATAATAATAATAATGATAAATTATTGTTAATAATGTTAATAAAATGTCTTTTTTGAGCAGCAAATCAGAGTATTAAAATGATTTCTGAAGGATCATGTGACTGGAGTAATGATGCTAAAAATTCAGCTTTGAAATAACAGGAATAAATTACATTTTAAAATATCATTATATTCCATATATTTCAAAAAAATTTCAGAAGCAGAAGAGACTTCTTTAAAAAACATTAAAAAAATCGTACTGTTCAAAAATGTTTGATTAGTAGCATATACATAAGCAAAATAAATCAATAAAACGTAAAAATAAAGAAACAAAATTATAAATAGCTATTATTTATTAAACGCATATGTAAATTTAAAAATGATACATTAATGTCACGCAGGGATTTTTTTAAAGCTACGCAAGGATAGCCTACGACGTGATCCGTGCTGCGTCATGACGTAAAAGAATCACTGAATCATTTTTTAGCCGTTGCTTTGAAACGAAGATTCATTTCGCAGAACGTTACCGCTTTCTCAAATGTGCCTTCAGGCTTTCCATACTTGAGCTGCAAGTCACTTGACTCCGTTGAGGAAACCCCTCCCACGCTGTCTTGACACTTGCTCTGCTGGAAAACTGCTGATTTTCTATTACAGTGCATGTGTTTTCAAATCTCATCATGGAAGAGGCGTCTCCTCCTCTGCGATGCTTTCGTGATTCACACTCCTCTGAGCTTTTTAACGATGACGGCGTTCAAACGGTGACCTCGAGGGAACAGGTGAGCTTAACTCTTAGTATTAGTTAGCTAATTGATATTAGCGCAAAGCTAACTGTCTATTTACATGGTTTCTGTGCTTCATCACTTTGCAGAAGGATACAGTAGTGATTACCGAGAGTCATTCTGGGTGTTCTGCACGTGCAGAATATAATTATGCTAATGCTACTGCATCCAGCTCACCTAGTACTTATTGTTCTATTTTTCTTACACTTTTGTAAATAGCATAGGCTCATTTAAAGATATAGTTCACCAAAATTGAAATTCTGTCATCATTTACTCTGCCTCATATTGAGAACACAACAAGGAGACATTAGGGAGAACATAAAAGTGTGTAAATTATGACAGACTTTTCATTTCTGAGTGAACGTTGGAGAATCTGTTCATACTTCACTGGTTTATGTTGCACTGTAATGTATGACCTGCATTATTATATGGGTGGCTGTCAGTTAACCATTAGAGGTTATAAATGAAAGGTGATATTTCCATGTATACACTACCAGTCAAAAGTTTTTAATGTTTTTTTTTTTTTTTTTTTTTTTTAATTCTCTTCTGCTCACCAAGCCTGCATTTATTTGATTCAAAGTACAGCAAAAACTGTTAAATTTTGACATATTTTTGCTATTTAAAATAACTGTTTTCTATTTGAATATATTTTAAAATGTTATGTATTCCTGTGATTTCAAAGCTGAATTTTTAGCATAATTTCTCCAGTCACATGATGCTTAAGAAATCATTCTAATATTTTGATTTGCTTCTCAAAAAAAATATTGTTATTATTATGTTGTGTAAAACAGCCGATTAGAATTTTTTCAGGTTTCTTTGATGAATAGAAAGTTCAGAAGAACAGCATTTGTCTGAAATAGAAATCTTTTGTAACATTATAAATGTCTTTATCATCACTTTTGAACAATTTAAAGCATCCTTGCTAAATAAAAAAAGTATTAATTTTGAATGGTATAGTATATAATGTTACAAAAGATTTTGTTCAGATAAATGCTGATCTTTGGATCTTTCTATTCATTAAAAAATCATAAAAAATACTTAACTGTTTTAAATATTGATAATGATATTAATAATAATAAATGTTTCTTGAACAGCAAATCAGCATATTAGAATGATTTCTGAAAGATCATTAATAGCGATACTGGAGTAATGTTAAAAATTTAGATATGATCATGAATTACATTTTAAAATATATTCAAATAGAAAACAGTTATTTTAAATAGTAAAAAAAAATATTTCACATCATTACAGCTTTTTCTGTATTTTGGATCAAATAAATGCAGGCTTGGTGAGTGGAAGAGATTTCTTTAAAAAACATTAAAAATCTTTAAAAAAACAACAAAAACTTTTGACTGGTAGTGTATTTAGAAATATTAATCTTAGCAACAAAATGTGCAGTAAATTAAAAGTTATAAAATAAGTGTGACTGTTATAGCTCTAAATTTTAGAAACGTGCAGTATGCAGTATGCATCCACTATGATTTTCAAATTAAATACATAAGCCAGTATTTTGTGTCTTTGTATGACACTCTGAACAGGATGTGATGTCATCCACCCATATACACAAGCAGCATCAGCCACAGTGGATCCTTCTGTCTGCATGTCATTTGGCTTGTTGTCTCATTTTCTATTTGGTTATCTCACTTCCACATTTCAGTGTTCTGTTTTATCATTAAATTTAGAGAAAAGTTGAACGCAGTATTCAAGAGGTGTACAGTGTTTACCAGCAAATTCACACCTCACCACAGTAAGTAGCCTTCTCTGGCAAATAATACAAAGCAGGATTCTCACAGTATTGTTAAATCAGTTTCATTGTTCCTGCTTTTAGAAAGCAGTCACTGTTGTTCTAAGTACATGTTATGTTCATGAAAATGTCTCTGGCAACAAAACTAACATTAGACTGTCCTCAGCTTGTGTCTGCTATGTATGTTTTGTAGCACAGTCTTTTCATTTGTATTATGTTGCAGCATCACAGCATATGCAGGAAACTGTATATAATATACTAATGAAATTTGCCTCTGGTAGGGGGCTTGGTGATATACCTATAATTTAATATCTTTTTTTTTTTGTTTTTTGTTTTTTTTTTTTAATTTTGTTAGTAATCAGTATATATTGACAAATTTTCGCATTTGCTATAGGGTAATTAAAAAATGTGATTTTCTTCTGCCCCAATAAAAAAAAAAATTGATTTGGATAGAACAGCAATTGTTTCTAGGCAAATTCAAAATGTTCAGTTAATAAAATATTTGCCTAGTGACCACTTTTTTAAAAATAAATTAACATATTTAATGGGAAACCCGGGTATTAAGACATGCACGGCTTAATAATGTAAATTATGTCTCTTATTAAGATACGTAGTAGAAAACCTAGTAGAAAAGATTTGTGTTATTTAAAAAATCCACATTATTATGCATATTATGCATATTTTGGACTATGGGGGGCACCATTATTTTGATGACATCAAATGGTTGCACTCAGTGAGCTACTGGCGCTACCTGTTGCTACCACAACACAACTCCGAATACACAACTTGGACAATAAAATACTAATACGATGCCACATTGTGTGGCTTTTGGTTGTAATTTTCAGTTGAAGGGCAACAAGAGAGGTGATGTAAGTCTTCACTGCTTTCCTAGCGAAAGAAGAGGCTTTTGGAAGACCACAGCTACTGA
The DNA here is from genome assembly GCA_012976165.1 of Labeo catla. Classification (NCBI taxonomy): domain Eukaryota; kingdom Metazoa; phylum Chordata; class Actinopteri; order Cypriniformes; family Cyprinidae; genus Labeo; species Labeo catla. Next base: position 87,802 of record VONZ01001361.1, on the reverse strand, counting down.
AAGAGCTTACAAACAGCAGAGACAAGAAACGCTAGATGCCATCCTGGCAGGATACAAACATGTTGACTCTTTACATGTGGATTTCCCTCAACATCTGGGTGATGTTTAGACTCCTTTTGGGGAAAAATTGATGGTACGGCATTTGGTTTAAGCCTACGCTTATAACCACAGCATCTGCATCTGATGGCTCTTTCAGTAGCTGTGGTCATCGTATCAGTATTTTATTTTTCGTGTTGTGTTGCGGTAAAAATACCAACAGGTAGCGCCTGTAGCTCACCGAGTGCAACCATTTTACATAATCGAAATAATGGCGCCCCCCATAGTCCAAAATATGTATAAAACGATGTGGACTTTTTAAATTACATAAATCTTTTTTTTATGGGTTTACAACTACTACATATTTCAGTAAGAGATGTAATTTGCATCATAGTAAGCCATGTATGTAAATTAATATGTTCAAAAAGGGTACAAAAAGTGCATTCTGATCTCTTGGGAGCAATGTAACATTTTGCGCTGTGCAACTGTGCTAAATTATGCAAGTGTGTCACAAGTTTTTAGCTAAGAACAAAAGCCTGTCAACAGTTTGTGGTTTAAGAAATGCTCTGTGGCATGACACTGTGTTCCCGCTGGTACTAAAACTCTTTCAGATGGGGAACTAGTTGCTAGAACGCATAAGCGCTTCTTGGCTAGTTTGAAGGAGAAGTGAAATTTGGTGCCTCTGTAGCGCATTAATCTTAATATTCGATAGTCACAATGTTCTGTAATTTCATATTGATTATTTGATTATCATAGTAACAGCTCTGATATTCGATATACTGTACATCGCTCAGCCCTAGCCTCTGGTACATCTTATTTTCACCTTCTTCCACCACAGCATGAGGTCTGTGTATTGCAGAACTTATTTCTTTTACTCGTACTTACTCAGAGAACATTTGTACCTGTAGATGAAATGAAAACCAAGCTGATGTAATCAGGCTGCCGGACAAAGGTTGTGTAACCCTAAACATTTGGTAGAGATGCTGTAGTAGCACATCAGCTGTTCTGCCACATATCCAGATGGTACTTTTTGCCTCTGTTGTCAAATTTACAACTTTTCTACTTTTACACTCCAGTGGGAAAACTGTGGCAAAACGCATTTGTAAGCACTATGCTTACCATTTATTGCATGTAATATAATGAAAATACACTACCAGTCAAAAGTTTTTGAACAGTAAGATTTTTAATGATTTTTTTAATTCGCTGTTTCTCACCAAGCCTGCATTTATTTGATCCAAAGTACAGCAAAAGCAGTAATTTTGTGAAATATTTTTACTATTTAAAATAATGGCTTTCTATGTGAATATATTTTACAATGTAATTTATTCCTGTGATCAAAGCTAAATTTTCAGCATCGTTACTCCAGTCTTCAGTGTCACATGATCCTACAGAATTAATTCTAAAATGCTGATTTGCTGTTCAATTTTTATTATTATTATTATAATAGATAAATACTGTTCTTCTAGACTTTCTATTCATCAAAGAAACTTCTACTCAGCTGTTTTCAACAATAATGCTAATAATAAATGTTTTTTGAGCAGCAAATAAGAATATTACAATGATTTCTGAAGGATCATGTGACTAGTAATGATCCTAAAAAATAGTTATTTTAAATAGTAAAGGTATTTCAAAGTAAATTTTCAAAATTTTACTCTTTTTGCTGTACTTTGGATCAAATAAATGCAGACTTGGTGAGCAGAAGAGACTTAAAAAAAAAACATTAAAAATCTTACTGTTTAAAAACTTTTGACTTATACTGTGTGTGTTCTTGTAGTGTTGTAAATGATAAAACATTTTTACATAATTAAGTAATATACAAAGCTGTTGAAATGTTTGGGGTCAGTAAGACGTTTGACTGAAATTAATGTTTATTTTGTAAGGATGTATTAAATTGATCAAACGTGACATTTACTATGTTACAGAAAAATTATGTATTTCAAATAAATGCTATTCTTTTGAACTTGAAAAATCCTAGTTTCTACAAAAAACATTTAGCAGCACTACTATTTTCAGCTGCATAAGAATAAGAAATGTTTATAAAGCAATAAATCAGCATATTAGAATGATTTCTGAAGGATCATGTGGCACTGAAGAGTGGAGTAATGAAATGAAATTAATGAAAATTCAGCTTCACAGGAATAAATTACATTTTAAAGACTGTCAGTTTAAATACAGTTAATTTCAGGCATGACAGGACAAATAAATTATCCTGAAAAGACGGCACAATAAATTTTGTCAACTAAAGCATTAATTCGCATGAAACTTGGCTGTTGGAGGCCATATGTCACTTTGATCAGCTTGTCACAAATGTAATTTGCTTTCTGTGGCCCAGTAGAGAGCAGCAGAGGAGAGATGGAAAGAACAGGGGTTAATGATCTGTTCTTTCAGCTGGGGTACCCTCAAATTAGACATGCCCCAGCACCTCTGCGGCCAGCGCTGAAGTCAAGCGTACTGTGTGTAGGCTGTTCTGACTCACGGACTCTATCATTTTAACACTGCCACTTCCTTTGGTGGGGATAATTGGAGGATGTCAGCTCAGTTGTTGAACTTACAAATAAGTTGTTGCCTTGTACTGAGCTGTTATAAATCTTGATGAAAGTTGAAATTGATCATTTGCCACTATGTGAAGAGAGAGAGATTTTTAATGCACAAATGATACATAGTTTGCAGTAGCTAGATTCTAATAAGATGATTAAATGGATGATTCTACACTTAATTTTTTTTCAGGCCCGCTTTACTGAGGGAACAACACTATCATTATCTGAAGAAAGGTTTACGCCATCTCTCTGATGCATACGAGGTAAACAATGTCTTTTGAAAAAACTTTGCAGTGTTGTTTTAGTATCATTGATATGCTGTTATAGTTTTTGTTTTTGAGTTAGATTTAGATGTTTTTATTAATTTTTTTTTTTTGAAGTTATTTTAGAACTTAAACAAAACAAGAGTGAAAAATGTTGCCTGAAATAAAATAAATGTAAGAGTTTTTTTCAGTTTATTTGATTTCAGTTACATTTATTTTTATATAACGATTTTTTTTTTAAGTCCTAGTTAAAGATAATAGCACTCACTTAAAGGGATAGTTCACCCATAATTAAAAATTGTGTCATTATTTACTCATCCTCATGTCGTTCCAAACCTGTATGACTTACTTTCATGGATGGAAAACAAAAAAAGAGCCAAACAATACAAAAAGAGTACTGAGTTTAAAATTATGAGAATAATTAGATTATTTTTGTTTTACTGACAGATAAGACACAAAAAAACTTTCAATTTTCAGTAATAAAAAAATCCAAATAATGTTTTCAAATAATATAATATCATGACAGTTCAGTATTTTAATTGAGCAGCTTAGATATTCTGCTGAATATCTCATTTTGTTTTTGATGTTAAAAAGTCATACAGTCATAGAGGTTTTGATGGAACGACTCAAGGGTGAGTAAATTATGACAGTATTTTTATTTTTGGCTGAACCCCATTTAACTGGATATTTAAAAAAAAAAACTGTTTGGTTTCAATAATAACTAGTCCTGTCAAACAGTTAATCAAGATTAATTGCATCCAAAATAATTTTTTTTGTTTACATAATATATGTGTGTATACTGTGTATATTTATTATGTATATATAAATACACAGACATACAGTATGTATTTTGGAAATATTTACATGTATATATTTATATTCGTAATTATTATTATATATAAACATTTGTAATATATAAACATTACATATTTTTCTTAAATATATACATGCGTACATGTTTTTTGTTTAGTGATGGTTGTTCATGAGTCCCTTGTTTGTCTGCTGTTCTTCAGAAAAATCCTTCAGGTCCCACAAATGTTGTGTTTCCCAGCATTTTTGTGTTTTTTGCACCCTTTCCAACAATGACGTATGATTTTGAGATTCATCTTTTCACACTGAGAATAACTGAGGGACTCATATGCAACTATTACAGAAGGTTCAAACGCTCATTGATGCTCCAGAAGGAAAAACATGCATTAAGCTAGGGGGTGAAAACTTTTGAACAGAATGGAGATGTGTACATTTTTCTTATTTTGCCTATCATATTTTTCAATTTAGTACTTTAATTTAGTTCCTCAGTTGTCCTCCATGTAAAAAGGTGGATATCAAAATCATACAGTTTAGGAATCAGGGACTCATGAACAGGAAACGACACAGTATTAAGATTTAAGGGTATGTAGACTTTTGAACGGGGTCATTTTTATAAATTCAGTTATTTTTTCTTCTTGTGAAGTATATATAAACATCTGTTACATGAAATAGCTTATTCAGGTCAGTACTAAATAAAGAATAACATGCAAGTTTTATGATCTCTGTAATTTTGTTAGAATTATTAACATATTTGCATATTCTGCAATGGGTATGTACACTTATGAGCACAACTGCATATTATGTAATCAAAAACCTTTATTTTGGATGCGATTAATCGTTTGACAGCTCTCTTAATACTATAAACACACAAAACTGGTTTATGAAAAACTATTAAGGATCTACAGTCTTGTGCTTTTAAAACCATGTGATACATGACTTGTGTGTGTGTTGGTGGGTAGGTAGTTAAGTACACCAGGCTTCTAGGTTTTGTGTGTATTTGTTTGAGAACACCATGTTCCAGTGCAGCTCTGTGTGTGTCAGACTGGTGGTAATGGCTGCTGAATCTGCATGTTGTCTGGCTTCAGTGTTTGGATGCCAGCCGGCCTTGGCTCTGCTACTGGATCCTGCACAGTCTGGAGCTGCTAGAGGAGCCTGTGCCTGCAGCAGTTGCCTCAGAGTGAGTACCAGCTCTTCTCTGCAGTACACTATCAGAGTACACGTGGCAGTGAGACAGGTGCTTAGGTCCCCTTACCCAGTTACTATCCTGGTCTTAACGTGACCACTACAGATAAAGTCAAAGTTGCATTAGCTATGACACAAAAGCATTCTTTCTTCATACAGACTATGCTTAGATGGCTTTATAGCTGCTGGGTTGAAGGCTTTTACATCTGAAGTGGTGACGACTTCTAAAATCAAATGACAGTAACACAAAGGTGAATTCATAAGAAGAGTCTTTTTGTAGTCATTTTTTCCGTGATAGTTACTGTATTCTTTAGTATTTTTAATGCTTTTTCTGAAAGTGATAATTTAGCCCTAAAAAATAAAAATGTATACAGCATTAATAGCTAATTTGACTTTAATAGCAAAGTCAAAGTACAGATTGGAATATTTTTAGGGAATGATATTATATAGCTGGAATTTTATTTATATTATTTTATATAAGAGGTTTTGGTTTATATAAGGTTTATATAAGAGGTTATTATTTGATGTAAGATTTTTTATTATTATTATTTATATTTTGCGTTTGAATTGCGTATGTTTATTTAACATATTTTTACATTTTAGATTATTTTTGCTATCATCTAATGATTACTTTTTTATATAGTTTTATATTTGATATAAGAGATTTTGTTAATCTATTTAAATCTTTTTTTAAATATCTGCCAATACTGCATTTTTAATTAAGCATGCTTATTTTCCAGATTTTTACATTTAAATTATCTTTGCTATCATCTAATGCTCACTCTTTTGATATAGTTTTACATTTGAATTCATTTATTTTTTTTAATCTATTTAAATCTTTTTTTCCTAATATGTCAATATTGCATTTTTATTGAACATGTTTATTTTCCATATTTTTACATTTAAGTTATCTTTGCTATCTAATGCTCATATATAGTTTTACATTTGATATAAAAAAAATCAATTTAAATCTTTTTTTTTTCTTTTTTTAGTAACTGTCAGTATTGCATTTTTAATTAAGCATGCTTGTTCTCCTTATTTTACATTTACATCTTTGCTATCATCTAATGCTCACTTAGTTATTTTTTTTAAATATCTTTAACTTTAATAACACTGAATATTTATTTTTTACTTTACAATGTAATGTTGTGGTGCTTACATTTAGTGTAAAATGATCAATTGTGGTTTTTAGTTATTTATTTATTGATTCCTTATAAAAATTAACCATGGTTTTACTACAAATGAAACCAAAAAAAACATGGTTAACTACAAATTAACCATGGTTTTGGTATTCTATCCATAGTTTACCCATGGTATTTGTAGTAAAACTGGTTTTATGGTAGTCAATATGCCAAAAAAACATGGTTACTACACTTTTACTATAGTAAAACCATGATTAATTTTCATAAGGAATAATATAGAATGTTTTAAAATAAAGGTGCTTCCGTTATCATTTTAGAATATGGCTTTTTGATTATATTTAAGTATATTTCCTATCACATCTATATGCCTGTAGTTGTAAATGTATCACAACGTTAACTCTTGTCTGTCAGCGTGTGTCAGTTCCTGGCCAAATGTCAGAACACGACAGGTGGGTTCGGTGGAGGTCCGGGTCAACACGCTCATCTGGCTCCCACCTACGCAGCTGTAAACGCCCTTTGCATCCTGGGCACAGACGAGGCCTACAAAGTCATCAACAGGTTTCACATTTGCTTTGTATTATCACCTGTTTACATGAAGATGTTGTATTGATAATATTACTATGGAAACGCGTTCTATTTGCCCCCTCCCCCATCAGAGAGAAGCTCCTAGACTTCCTGTACTCTGTGAAGCAGCCAGATGGCTCCTTTGTGATGCATGTGGGTGGGGAGGTGGACGTCAGGTGAGTTCTGTCACTGTTATACCCTGAAGCGTCTTCACAACAGTCGTACATCTTTTTATTCCCCAATGCTAAAGCATTTTTCAAGAGTGACCTTTTACTATTCCCAACAGATAGATTAGTGCTAGAAAAATGCTTCATGTTCACTGTAGGTCAGTGCTAGACAAAGAAAGTCACTTTGAAAAGTAATTGGATCTCACAGGCTTTTAGTCTTATTCTAGTAATGTTGCTTGTGGTTATTAACATGCATAGATGGTGATCATTGTCTGCCTGTTGACTTATGGTTGCTCATGTGTGTCTAATCTGATAGGAGTGCATATTGTGCCGCTTCTGTCGCTTCGCTCACCAATATAATCACACCCAACCTGTTTGATGGGACGCACAATTGGATTCTCAGGTAACAACTTTCACATTCTCTTTCAAAATATGCTAATTTAGTTGCATGCAGATTATCCCAGTCAACATTTTCATATTGGAGCAGATGTAGGCACGAACATAACATAACTTCCTTTGGTCTTCAGCTGCCAGAACTGGGAGGGCGGTTTAGGTGGAGTACCAGGACTTGAGGCACATGGCGGCTACACCTTCTGTGGTACTGCTGCCATGGTCATACTGGGCAAAGAACATATGCTGGATCTCAAAGCCTTGTTAGTAAGTCCTTTGTCCTGCCTTTGATACAGTTCCACCTTTTATTTAACCTGACTCTTCCTGTCCATTAGATTGAATAAACTGAGGTTTATGAGATGCGTTAAAGGTCAGTTGCGTGTATGCTGAACGTTGGAGGAGAAGCGTCTCATTACTAGTTCCTTAGGGACACTAAACATGCTTGGGAATATTAACATCAGTGTGCTGCAACGTGGTAGATGCTTAGATCAGCAGATCTCCAGGGTCTTTGGCAGACATTGACATTAACAGTCCCAGTGCACAGGCAGATTTGTCTTAACGATAAGGCAGCAGCACTAATGATCTTCCTATGCTGTTACTTGTAAACCTGTAAATTGGAGGCTTTTCTCTCTTTTTCCTTCATTAGCGCTGGGTAACCAGCAAACAAATGCGTTTTGAAGGTGGATTTCAGGGCCGCTGTAACAAGCTGGTGGATGGGTGTTACTCCTTCTGGCAAGCAGGACTATTACCGTTACTCCACAGGGCTCTTTTTAAAGAAGGTGAGCAGCCATCCTAGAAAAACACTTTTGCTTATATGGGCCTTTTTACAGAATTGGTTTAAAGTCAGAGTTGGAAACGTCAAAATTTTCCACAAATTTTGTATGTATGCAAATTATATAATATACAAGGTACACTTTTCTAGTAATTGCGCAGTTAATTCTCATATTGTGTTTTCAGAACGTTTTGGAATATTTGTCCTCTCCCCAAATTTGTCACTACTGAAACATTGTGGGTTATATTGACCTATTAAGATTTTGCTTCTTTCTAAACATATATATTTTTTATTATATTAAACGTTGTCAGAGGTAAATCAATAACACTTACAATTTTAACAATATTTCAAGTGTGATTTATGAGATTTGTTGTGTTTTTAATCCAGTTTTTCTTTGTAAAAGTTGATCATAGTAATTTCAAACTTAAGGATTCATTAGTTTGAATATACACTGAACCAAACACTATCATAACATCTTAGTTGATAATTCAGTATACTTTATTTTTGACAAAACATCCCATGTTTTGTTCGTGACTGCGCATTTTCGGTAGTGACAGTAATGTTTTGGTAGCAACCTCATCACATTACATACTAACTCATATACTAAAACACTACTAAAATATACTAAAATACAAAAGTTGCATAACTGACTAAAATTTTGTTTATTTCAGACAAAAATAAAGGATTGTGTGTTCCCTTTTGTCACTACCGAAACAATGATGACATGTTTTGGTCGTGACTGTTACGGTAGTGAAAATTTTTTGTGATAACACCCAAAAAAACAAAGATGTCACTACCGAAACTTCACCACATGTTTTGGTCGTGATTGTTTCGGTGGTGACAATTTTAGATACTTTCAAAGTTAGCTTAAAGATGCTAGTCAGCACAAAGTTAGCTATCACAGTTCTGAAGAGTTGTACACATAAAAACTAAATGTTATGGAATAACTCCCAGAAAAGTGTGCTTATTTGCAGAAAAAATGTGTTTGGTAGTGACTTTCTTTAAAGCTACACCATGTAGCGATGAGAAAGTGACACAAATATTTCCTGATCATAAATGTAGGTGTGTAGTTAAAATCAGTCTCAGCCAATGGACTAAAACATGCACTGTTTTGGTAGTGACATGCTAGCATGCAGGACAGAAAGAAAATATAAAATATAATATATATATATATATATATATATATATATATAATATCAAAAAAATTTAAAAACAAGAATGGAATAAAATGCTAAAATTATTTTAATATAATTTTTTTTAAAAGTAGAAAATGTAAGTGTTCGGGTTCGGGACAGCCACCTCCCAATTGAAAGTACCCACTAAATGATGATTTTATATATATTAAGCTTACAGATATTTTAAATGTTGTTGGTTTCAATCGATAATAGAAGTATTTTAGTAAACATCTAGGATTTGAGTACTTAAATGCTTTTCAAATGTGCTTTTTGGTTGTGGGACAGCAGTTCGCACCAGTTCTGTTGAACGGCCCATATATGAAACATTTCACAATAATCAGCTGATTAAAATACTACAAGGTTCCTAAGGTTATAGTTTCCATTTCCACTGTACTTTTTGTCTTCATTTAAACCCAACATGGATATCAAACACATAGGGTCTAGTGTCAGATTTAGTAGATTAACCTTTGAAGATATTATTGTGTGTGTAAAGGAGACTCAACGCTGAGTGTGAGTAGCTGGATGTTTGAGAGAAAGGCCCTGCAGGAATACATCCTCCTCTGCTGCCAGAATCCTGGTGGAGGCCTTCTGGACAAACCGGGCAAGTGAGTACAGCTCTTCCACTGCACACACACACACAAATAGATACATATATAACACAGTCCATAAGCTTGCAATAATATCACCAGTAATGTGTTTTTATTAAATGTCGGATTCACTTTATATTTAATCCATTAACAATTTGGGTTAGTTAAAATAGTCCATGTGACATTAGTGGTTCAATCGTAATTTTACAAAGCTACAAGTATACTTTTTGTGCCCAAAGAAAACTAACAACTTTATTGAACAGTCTCTTCTCCTCCATGTCAGTCTTTGCACATGCACAATTTTCATTTTTGGGTGAAATATCTCTTCAAGGTTCATATTGTAGCTGCGTTTATAATCATGGAAAAAAGTTTTATAATTGAGTAAACCTATAAATGTGAAATTACTCTCTAGGACTATAATGGAATTTAAAAAAAAAATAAGTTTGCATTTTGTAGTTCTGCTCTGCCCTAAAACATTTCATTGGCTAGATATTGCTCATCTAGAGTCTGTGTGGAGCAAAACTTTATGTAGTTTTTGTATGAATCATTCTTTTCAACTGAATCACAAACAGGATTTTTAATGATTTCTAAATACCCTTGTCCAGTAACAAACAAAACCACAAACATCTACCTGGAAAGGTCATGGAAAAACCATTGGCCTCTTGTAGGCCATTACATCAGTCTGGTTCAACTTTGGGGATCAAACGAAAAATAAAATGTGAACTTTAAAATCTGGATCTGAACTTTAAAATCTTGGATTCTTTTTGTCCTTTTACTAACTATGCAGACCAAAACAACCTTTCATAATAGTTGATCACTGATTCCCCACAGGTCTAGAGATTTCTACCACACGTGCTACTGTTTGAGTGGACTCTCAATAGCACAGCACTTCGGAAACAAAGACCTTCATAACGAGCTGATCCTTGGTCGGGACGAGAACAGACTGGTGAGAGATACTGAAAATTAGATCTGAGCTCAGCCACACTGAGATTTATGTACTCGTATAACTAAATGCCCTTGTATTTCTTCTATCCAGGCACCAACTCATCCAGTTTACAACATCTGCCCGGAGAAGGTCGCCCAAGCGATTGAATATTTCCACCAGCTATCTGTTCCGGTTCAGACAGGACCTACACCAAGTGCGATGGACCAGTCATAGACTTTTCCTTCTTTTTCTATTGTAAACATATTTGGGGGTTTGAGCTAGCTTGACCTAATGCAGAGTAAAAATGCTGTAGCCAGACGTCCTGGTCTGTGCAGCATCTACAGATGGGGAAACACTCTGAAGGTTTGATCTACTACGGCTTCAGCATGGGGTTATGGGTTTTAGCCAGGGACAACAGTAGAGGCTGACTAGACAAGGTGTTTTTCATGCACCAGTCGTTGATTGATATTTTATTGCACATACCAGCTTATTTTGGGCTTTGGAAATGTTTCCCAGAGTGCACGTGGCAGTAGGTTCTGGAGAGGAATAAAGACTTGGATAGAAGTTTGTTTTTATCCTGGTTGGTGTATTATGGATGATCTATACTCACTGTGGGCAGTCCATCATTTGACTTTAATCTCTGTCATCTCGAATTTGGAGTGCTGTTTGGCCATTATGACTGAAACAAATATGGGAACTGCCAAATATTTAAATATAGTTTGGGTACAACAAACTCAGTACAGTGTTTACATTTTGTAATCTTTGGCTGCAGTTGAAAAATATCATCTGTGCTGTTCAATGAGCTTTTAAACTGTATTTAACAATTAACAATCATCATGCTTTTAATCTTAATATGCTAGTATCAAAACAGAATGGCATTTCATCATAGTACATTAAAGAAACAGTTCATCCAGAAACGAAAGTTCTGTCATTATTTACTCACTCTCATGTCTTTCCAAACCTGTATGAGTTTACTTCTTTTGTGAAACAAAAGGAGAAGTTTAGAAGAATCTTGACACTGCATTTTTTTTCTCATAAATGAAAGTAAATGGAGACTAAGGCTGTTGAATAATAAAAAAGAAGGATCTAAGTAATCCATAAAATTTGTCCTCATGCAAGTTGATTCAAATAGGGTGAGGGCATCTGATGTGTGTGTATGAATATGCATAAGTATGAATGAAATTTGAGAACTACAATGGAGGGAAACTAGTTCAGTTAATATTTACTTGTTATTCACACAAAGCTTCAAACATATGGTTTAGAAGACTTGGATTAAAGCATGCATGTAATATAGATTTTTTGTGTTTAGCATCTAAGCTTAGCATTTTTTAAAAAGCTAGCGAAGTCATACAGGTTGGTACAACGTGACTGTGAGTAAATGATCAAGTAAAAACAACTCCAGCTCTGACTAATGACTGAAAGACCAGTTTCATAAAATATTAGTACAGTACAAAACTGCAACCAGTTTTTTTTTTCCAGGGAGCCAGGGTAAATGAGTCTTTGTGATGACTTAAATTGACTTAAAGACAGACAAAAGCATTAAAATAACATTTTTTATCATTATTATTCACCCCCTCAACAACTACTTTTTTTATTTGAAGAGCCAGGGTTCCCACTGTCTGGATATATAATTTTAAAAGTGTCATTTTTAGACTTGGGGATTTATTGGATTAAGTGTTATTAAATGTCCATAATTATTGGACATTTAGTACTAAATAATCTCCTTACAATATTAAATGAATATTATTTAACTAAAATATAGAACATTTATTCAACTGAAAAATAAGTAAGCAATACCTGCGGGTTAAATACAAGAAAACCATATTTACCCTTAGGAAAATTAACCATGGTTTTATTATAGTAAAAGTGTAGTAACCATGTTTTTGGCGCACTGATTACCATTTGTATAACCATAGTTTTTCTACAAATACAATGGTTAAACATGGTTAGTGTAGCAAGACCATGGTTAATTTGAGGTTACCATGGTTTAACTATAGTAACCATGGTTTTTTGGTTTTATTTGTAGTAAAACCATATTTAATTTTCGTAAGGGTTGCCTCTCCATCACTCTCTAGAATAAAATTATACTATAAATGACATCAACGTAAAATTCAATGCTTAATATGCCGTAATGTTTACCGAAAATGGCTGCAAATACCTGTATAGTGAAGCTGTCGTCTCTATCCTACTTAAACACATTCAAATGTACTGTCAACACTGGTTTGTTTTGAGAGCTTCGTGAATCACCGGCGAGATCAAAGCTTGTCGCAGCTCTGTTTTTTCAGTGGCTCTGGTGTTAACAGAAGCGCTACATCTTACGTTTTACGCCACATTACGTGCGCCAAAACGGTATTTATCTTTAGAATTTAGTATTAAAACTTACAACATTTGAAAGCTGAAATTTTGTTTAAAATCGCAAGCAGGATTGCCAATTTGGCGTGAGATTTTGAGTAGCAATTGGGTGGGTTTTGTTGTGAAAACCTGGCAACCCTAATTGTATTATCCACCAAAATTTTCCCGTAAGAGCGGACGCGGCCATTTGTAAATTTTAGGTGTCTAGCTTCTGGTCTCATCCACTTCTAGCCATTTTTACCTGTACAAAACTCATTTTGGTGCTTGATATTGCAAATTGGAGTGTCTTACCATATTATTTTAACGTATTATCCTTAATATGAACACACTGGTTGGTAGTGCAAACAATCTTACCGTTTACTGCACCTTGTTATTCTTCAAGTTATTTCCGTCATCAATCGGCCATATTGGCGGCACTGAACGCAAACAATGCCACTGTTTTGTTGAAAATTTGCTGCTGAAAATAGTCAATTAGTGTCACGTTTTGGGCTGTACTAATCGGTCGGACTGGGAAAAACATGTGGAGTACTATAGACTGCCAAAAGTTATTACAAATCAAGGAGAAGAGTGCAAAAAACTGTCTGAGGAACAAACAGCGTTTGTGGTTGGCCAAACTGAACCAGGATTTCCAGGGCATCTTGACAGCATTTGTTTTTGTTCTTATTTCCAGTCAGGTAGGTGAAATATTAGGCTAATATCTTAATTAATACTGCTTATACGTATCTTTACCACCTATTAACTTTAGTTTGTCAAAATATTGTGCCTTTTTCTGCTTACCAAAGCATTCTCTATGTGATTTAGCAACTTCCACATGTTTTTTCTGTGGCTGAGGCCACATAAATTAACGGAACAACGTATTCAGTAGTACATTAACCATGCAATCCTTGCTGTTTGCATCCAGGTAACTGACCAAATTGTGATGTTAGTGCAAACCCCCTAGCTCTAAAGTATTTAATCTGGTAGAAATTGCAAATAAAATAAATGTTCAAATCCTTGTAAATCACAAACATACATAAAAGTTACATAGACTTAAAATTTTGTTGTGGACAATTGGGATGAAAAAGATTGAGAACCAAAGGAAGCACACAGCATATGTAAAGGATAAAATAGTTTTATTTATATTCTCATTGTAAAGGTAGGCCTCAACTTGCAAGACAACTGTTGGCAGTATGTACAACATACCTGTAATTTCCATGGAATGGAATCAGACAAAGAAAGACCTACTCAGTTTACTAATGTACTAAGTGGAAAATATGGTAAAAGATACACGCACACACACACACACACTCACATCTCCTAGACACTCAAAATGCAACTTTTGCGGTGTGCAGCGGTCAAATTTCCGATGAACATTTAGAACATTTACCTTTAAAAGTCACGACATGAATCTACTCTTTCAATATCGACTAGCTTTGTGGGGGGGCGGACATCATTTGGAACGTTTATATTCCCAATATGGAGTGAAATACATAAAATACATGTTTGGGAGGCTCAGATGACAGATGCAAAATATATGCTTTATCACTTTTTTTTAACCCCCTTGTTTTAAAAGAAACAATCTCTTTTTTTTCCCCAACCTGTAAACTTTACTACATCAGGCTAAAACAACAAATACAACACAAGCTCAGCAGCCTTCCCATAAAGCATTTTTTTTGTATTTTGTATTTTTTAAATAAGGGATTTTATCGATAACATGTCAAAACGTGTCACTCATCCCATAGGTCTAACAAGGGGTACACTGATAGATGCTTCAAAAACATTCCTTTATGGAAAAGTAACAAATATTTAGAAAGGCAAACCACTCGGGACAATTCAGCTAAGGGTAAGTTCTAAGCAGGCTTTAAGATATTCAAAAAAAAAAAGTATATTTTAGCAGTGCTAGGAGCTGTACACCTCATTCACCCCTTTGGATTTCTATCTGGAGGGATTGCAGACAAGGGTACAAAAAAAAGCATCAAGTCCTTAAGTTGCAAAGCTGCCTCATGTTGGGTTTAAAATCATCGTTTGTTGTTGCGTGTGCCAGGACGCAAGACGGACGAACCGAGTCGGAGAGGGAGGGAGAGTAAAAACAAGCCGTGAGTGTTCTTCCCGTAACAGGCGTCCCTCACTCTTGTAAACCTGGCGGAGGTTTCTTCACGCGTGGAATCGAGGGTTGACATTCACTGAAAGAGATTGATCAAGGTGGTTTGGGGCGATTGAGGTACACAAAATACAACAAGAAACAGGCCATTGCTGTGACTCTCCCTCCCCTCAGAGGAGAACTTTGTGGAGCGGGCCAAAGATCCACTGTTTAGCTGTCCTCCGGGCGGTGCTTCTTCCGGGTACGCTGTTCCTCTGGCTCAGACTCCGAGCTCGAGTCGGAACCGCCGTCGAAGGCCGATACAGCGCTGCCCTTGGGGTTGGTGTACAGGCTGCTGTCTGAAGAGGAGTAGTTGGCCTGCAGCTGCGTGGTCCCCTTGACTTTCTCCAGTGCCCGTACTGGAAATTAAAAAGAGAAGATGACACGCTCTTCATTTTTTGCCTGAAATCATAGTGATGCAAGAGTATGAGGAGTAAAGCAGAGAAACCCACCTTGTTGCTCCAGCAGAGCGTTCTGCCTCTTCAGATCGTCGATGTCCTGCTGGTGTGTGTGGTTTTTTCGTCGCATGTACTGGATGTACTCTGTGGCTTTGTCTAGGATTTGAGCTCGGGATGCCTGTTTGATAGATTGCTGTCAGCAACAAATGAAAAACTAGAATTTGACGCAAGGAATGCAGTTACATTTCACACACATGAACCCAAAGCAATTCAAACAAGCCTAATGAAAAACCACAAACAGCTTAATCTCTTATATTAATAGCTACATATTTAGAAATTCTGTTAAATGCTGATAAGCCAAAAATGCTCATGTTACAACTGATAACCAATAAATATTTGTCTACAGTATAAAATGCAAATTGAAACAAAATCATTCAATAAAAAAAAAAATAAGTGAGCATCACATCATAGTTTACAGTATAAAAACAGACATTCGTAGTTGACCCAAAAGTGAAAACTACCCCATTATTTACTTACCCTCAAGCTGTAATAGGTGTATATGACTTTCGGAGTTACATTAAGAAACGTCATACGTCCTCCGCTGGAACACCACTCTCGTGTTCGAACGTACAATAGTTAGCGGAAGCTAAAGATTACGGTTTAGTTTAGTAAGTTGTAACTATGGATATTTTTCTTACAAAAACGCATTGATTCGCTTCAGAAGGCCTTTATTTACCTCCTGGCGCCTGTAGAGTACTTTTTATGATGGGTGGATGCACTTTTTTGGACTTCAAAATCTCAACACACATTCACTACAATTATAAAGCATGGAAGAGCCTGGACATTTTTAATATAACTCCAACCGCATGCGTCTGAAAGAAGAAAGTCATGTACACTTAGGATGGCTTGAGGGCGAGTAAATCATGTTGCAATGTTCATTTTTGGGTGAACAATCCCTTTAATCATGCTTCATTTTATATCATATCAGCCAACAACCAATATGGTACCAATATACAGTTGAGAAAATACAATTGTCTAAAGTTTGCACCCCCTTTCAATATCATTAAAAATGTTATTTAACCAAAAGAGGGATCATACAAAATGTATGTTGTTTTATATTTATTACTGACCTGAATAAGATATTTCACATAAGATGTGATAATATGAATGTGTAAATGTTCAAAAGTTTACATCCCCTTGCTTCTTACTACTGTGGTGTTACCTGAATGATCCACAGCTGTGTTTTTTTTGTTTAGTCAAAGTTGTTCATGAGTCCATTGTTTGTCCTGAACAATTAAACTGCCTATTGTTCTTCAGAAAAATCCTTCAGGTCTAGGGATGGGACAATAAATCGTTGCAACGCGAATCGAGAAATGATTCAGCATTGATTCGAGATTTTCCGAACACATCACGATTCTTTCTCAAATCGATTCTGAGCTTAGCTTTGAACAGCAGATGGCACTGCTTGTTTTAGAAACAGCCGTGCTCTGCTTGTTTCCAAATCCTTACACGCACTTGAACCTAAAATAATCATTTATACAATTTGAAAAGGTTGAAGCGAATTACAAGGGTGTTCACAGTGGGCTGTGTTTAGAATAATCTCGCGTCATAAACGCATTCTGAGACAAGATTAAATTACATGACCTAGTTGAACGCACACGTTTTCTACAGCACTCTTCTTCATAAGCAATTGAGTGTGTGGATGAAAACTAGATTAGAGCGCCATCTGCTGTTAAAACCTAAGCACAGAATCAATTCCAAAGAGAACGGCGATGCACTCTGAAGATCTCAGAATCGATCCAAGAATCAATGTATTGTCCCATCCCTATTCAGGTCCCACAAATGCTTTGATTTTCCAGCATTTTTGTATATTTGAACCCTTTCCAACAATGAGTGCATGGTTTTGAGATCCATCTTTTGTGATCAGGGTAAATGTAATCTTCTGTAGCCTCTGAAGGGCAGTACTAAATTAAAAATATATTTAGGCAAAATTAGAAAAATGCACACATCTCCATTCTGTTTTCAACCTGGCTCTTAATGCATGTTTTTCCTTCTGGAGCATCAAAATCTGAATCTTCTGTAATAGTTGCATATGAGTCCCTCAGTTGTCCTCAGTGTGAAAAGATGGATCTCAAAATCATACAGTCATTGTTGGAAAGGGTTCAAATACACAAATATGCTGGAAAACCAAAGAATTTGAGACCTGAAGGATTTTTCTGAAGAACAGCGGGTAGTTTAACTAAAAACACAGTATTTAGAATCTTTTATGTGAAATATCTTATTCAGTCAGTACTAAATAAACAATAATATGCATTTTGTATGATCCCTCTTATTTTCACATTTTAACATTTTTAATGATTCTGAAAGTGGGGTGCAAACTGTTGACCTCAGTTTTGTGCATCCCTAATCACTACAAAAACAGCTCTATCATAAAGGTCAAAAATTATTTCTACTACATTCTTCAACCCTCTATTTCTGATATGAAACACAAGAGGAAGGAGAAACCGCATTTCCCCTTGTAATGGCTTCCTGGCACCACGCCTGCACTGGGATCACACATCAATCAGCCTGGACCTATTCTGCTCCCAATTCTCATAACGCTTTTCATTCACACCTCGACATGGAAATCCCATTCTAATCACCTCATGGTTACATTTAATTACATTCAACGAACATACTCAGTATAACAGTAGACATTTCATTAAGAAAAAGCACACGAAACATCCTTTATGCCCAC
The DNA here is from genome assembly GCA_012976165.1 of Labeo catla. Taxonomy (NCBI): domain Eukaryota; kingdom Metazoa; phylum Chordata; class Actinopteri; order Cypriniformes; family Cyprinidae; genus Labeo; species Labeo catla. The sequence continues at coordinate 69,646 of VONZ01001361.1, read as the reverse complement.
TTATGTTCCTCATGATTTTACCAATGACATTCACCAACCTTTTCCCCTTGCAAGGCAGGAACGGAATCCCGAAGGCTGTGAAAGCTGTCTTTGATGTGGTCCCTACGTTTGCGCTCCAGCGCATTGTGATGTGCCCGTTTGTCTGCCTGCAATGAGAGAATCACAGCGGCTTCAGCCTCTTCACAGAACATAGTGTTAGTTATAAGAAAACATTTATAGTTTGACTAACAAACAGGATTCTATAGTTTTGACTTTAAGTGATCATGACAATCTAAAAAAAAAAAATAGAGACAAGTTGCATAAGGTCTGTTTTTGTATTCTAGTGGATCTTTTTTTTTTTAATTAAATTAAACTATCTGCTTTTATAGGACAAAGACTGCGATTGTACTATCCCTCAAAAAGTCTCTCCATCGGGTCTCATTTTAGTACCCTGAGACTGTTGCTCTGAGAAAACAACATGGCCACTGGAGTCCAATGTCACTGGGCTTGGCCAAGACACTGTTATTACATAAAAGCACAGCTGTAAAACCTGTTTCGAATCCAGTGACTCATTAACAAGTGCCTCTTTTGCATTTCGTGGAAAAAGCAACAAAACGAAAGCAGTTATCCGAAAAGGCTGAAGGCCCGCTGGGCAGCACAAAGACATTCCGGTGTCTATGCGCCACCTGGAAGAGCAAGGTGTGGCCGTAGTGTTACTGGCAGATCCAGGCTGTCTGTCTAATGTCTAGAAGGTTACGCGGTACACTGCCAATGTGAGGATTGAGTTACGTGCACGTGAGTTGGCCAAGTGCTCCACATGTCAAGGGCTATTTTCCTAAACTACGCATATGGTTTCTCCACAATTCTATCATAAAAAGCTCAATGTCTCTACTACATTAAAGATATGAAGGGGTATCAATTACATTACAGCAAGCAAAATGACAAGTACAATTGTAAAGAAAAGCCTCCTCGGAATATAGTCTACAACATGCGCTCCTCCTGTTGTCTTATGATCTCGACATCCTGATAAAAAAAACGATTTCCTCCCAGCACAAAAAGAAAGGGGGAGAGATAAACAGGACTTTGGGGACATTGCAGACCTTGTGTCTCCAGTCTAGCCAATGAAAACTCAAGGCTAGTAAAAACAAGCCTGCTTTGTGATGAGTGCTATTTTAAACATCTCGCAATGAACTCTATCGGCACACCTTCACACTGTCCAGTCACTACTTAAAAGTCATAGTTCACTTAAAAATAAGCTTTTGTCATCACTTACTCACACTCGCGTCAATCTGTACGAGTTTCTAATGTAGAACACACAACCTTTTTTATGCTTTCAGTGAAAGTCAGTGAGGTCCAGAGTTAATCTGGACTGCATTAACTTCCATCGTATGTATAAAAACAGTTGAAACCGATCTTTTAAATATCTTCTTTTTGTTTGAAAAGTCATAAGTTTGGAACGACATGAATGTGAGTAAGTGACAGATATGTCTATATCTTTAACATCAAAGCATGTTTAAATGCCAGTTTTTGTAAGTAATCTAGTGATCTAGTCTCAGTCTTAAGGTAGGGTGTGAAGGGGTCAAAAAATGTTCTGTTTAAACATAGCAGCCCAAATACAAGCTGAGCAAACAGGTAAGGGCTATACATAGTACTTGGAAAAAAATGGGTACAAAGAAGCTGAATTTAACACTTAAAACCTTTAAAATTTGTGACCCTGAACCACAAAACCAGTCTTAAGCAGAACAAGTATATTTGTAGCAACAGCCAAAAATACATTGTATGGGTCAAAATTATTGATTTTTATTTTATTCCAAAAATCATTAGGAAATTAAGTAAGGATCATGTTCCATGATGATATTTTGTAAATTTCCTACCATATATATGTCAACTTAATTTCTGATTAGTAATAGGCATTGCTAAGAACTTTATTTGGACAATATATAAAGGCAGTATTCTCAATATTTTGATTTGTTTTGCACCTTAGCTTCCAGATTTTCAAATAGTTGTATCTCGGCCAAATATTGTCCTATCTTAACAAACCATTCATCAATGGAAAGCTTATTTATTTATTTAAAGTTGATCCTTACGACTGGTTTTGTGGTCCAGGGTTACATATACTGAAATCTTTCTGGCAAGTTAAGAGACTGTGGACCCATTTCCAAATGTATGGAAAGCTACACTGCACTGATTTCAAAGTGACTTACGGAGATGATCAGGCTTTTGTTTTAGTTTTTGAAAAAGTCCAAATGTACATTTTAATCCACTATATTATTTTATACAGTTTCTGAGAGGCATTTATTTTTAACACTAAATATTTCTTTTTAAAGACGCTTGTTTGTTAGCATAAGCGGCAGGTTCACGCACTTGTTCAGGCTTCTGGGTTATTGTCATGTTATAATGGCAAAAACAAAAGCATTATGCTTTAATAAAAGGACTATCACAAATGCATGAGTAACGTAAGGTGTGAAAGCTTGAGAAATCAACTGCCTTAAAACCTCACTGCCCAGACTGGAATTTTTACAATTAATGTAAAGTGATAATTCACTAAAAAATGAAAATCACATCATCATCATCATCATCATCATAAACACCTTCATGCTGTTCCAAATCTATAGGACTTTAACACAGAGTATAGACAATATAATAATATACATACAAATTTACAATAACATGATGGTAAATAAGTGATGATGGCATTTATTTTGAGGATAAAAATACCTTTAACATTTACGTAAAATAAAGATCACAACTAGTTCATACACGCAAGTTTACGTTTCTTTTTCTATTTATACATAGGCATGCATGTGTGTGTGTGTATATATACACATGGGTGTTTCATTTTCATTTCAATATATTTTCCTCTTTTCTATCACCGTTTTGTCTGTGTAATAACGCTTTGCTAAACATGACTTTGAAATTCGAAATGGGGATGTTCTATAGATTCAGGATTAATATTTAATATTGCTTATTTATTCATACACAATCTAACCTAACAAAAACAAGACCTCGTTGAGGTCAAATGCATATATTACAAGGGATAACCCAGCCGTCGTATTAACATCGTCTAACTAATACGCAATATACACTGCTAGCGTCGCGACACATCAGAACGCTCGCCAGTAGAGAATCCGTTCGCGAGCTAGTGTGTCGCGTCGCGCACTCGCAGTGTAGATGCGGCTCTCTCACGTACGTCCGTCCCTCCCTTCCTCCTGCAGCAAGTGTCCTGCTGTCGAGCACTGAGCTCCCTGAACCGAGTCAAAACAAGCAGAATGTGTGCTCTTGTGCTGGTGCTCATTCAATCCAGCACATCTACCCCCTTTTAGGCTTGATTCTATCTTGTTTTGTCGTCCAGCGATGCAAATTAGTTACGGCCGTTCAGTACCTACCCGGAAATAAATTGTAGCTAATCTCAAAAAGAGAAGAAATTTTCGGCATTAAAGGCTAAACTGGATTAATTGCTCCGCTTATTACGCACCACAGAGTGAAATCTCGGTGATTCTTCCTGTAAGAAAACAGAACAGAAAAGTACAATTGTAGCTACAGCTGTAAGAGAGATACTTAACTGGCTATTGATGGATGCAATGCACTGTTTTACTAACACAGAGTCGCAAATGTAAATATACGGAGACAAGTATAAACTCGACCCCGTGTGTAACTGCTCATTTGGCTTGATATTCTTATTAAACTGGTTGAAAAATGATTTCAAACGCTAGGATGGCTAACTAGCTAACAGGCTAGCCTCGTATTGAGGCTCAAGTATCGAAAATACAAGAGGTTTCATTCTCATACATGCAGAGTACAAACACAAATAACTATACTTACATCACTATCGACCTCGATATCATCGTTGTCGCTCATTCTTCGGCGAAGATCGAGAAATCTATACGAAATGTTGTTTTGAAAACAACATGAAATGGGGCCCAAATCAAATGAACAAACAGGAGAGATTCACTGCTTACACGAAACGAGATCAACGGACTCTCCACACGTGACTCGCCTACACACGGACATTTACCGTGGCTTGTCACGCCTGTGATTGCGTCGCAAGGTATTATGGGATTTGTTGTTGTTTTAGAACTCGATGTAACAGCGAACGTATTATATAGAACTACAACACCCAGTCAGAATTTCGGAGTTGCGTCTCTACTTAGCGTTGAAGGAAAGCCCTTTTAATGAGAATGCTATATGGTAATTGTAGTTTATTTATTGTCGTGCTACAAGCAAGACACGTGGAAAGTACTCAGCGCTGTTTGTGACTAATATGGTGATTAGTAATACTACAAGTATGTGTGAGTAATTCTAGGCGATAAATATTTAAAGTCTTGTAAACATTCTTATTTTATTATTGTTATCAAATCAACAACAATACAAACCACAGACGTATATACTATCATATAGATGAGTTGGGGTTACAGGTCAAAACAACAACAAAAAATCTAAATAAACTTAATTCCTACACTAATGTAGTTACTCTTCTTAAATATAAACTAAATTTTGATTTCTTATTAATATATTTTAGATAAACAATGCATGTTGTAAAACACAATCTGTCAACCAACACTAATAACACATATCTGTCAACCAACACTAAAAATATACATATATATATATATATATATATATATGTGTGTGATGTGTGTGTGTGTGTGTGTGTGTGTGTGTGTGTGTGTAGTTCAGATAATAAATTCACAGAAAAAAAGAGAAAACTCTGATAATTCTTTTAAAATCTCTAAAAAGTAACAATATTTTATGATATGATTGTGAATGTTTATTTAATTGAAAAGTCAAAAAATAGTTTTTTAACTTTAAAATTATAAGGGAAATGTCTAAATAATGTTCATACTCTGACATGCTATAAAATGGATTTATTACCTATAAAAATAACTTTGTTTAATGTCCAAAAAGGCCACATATCTTATAATCTTTTCACATACATAAACAAAATAATGGTGGCTATTATCAGATGGCATATTCTGCTATTTTATGAGACCACTTAAATTTTATATATCTTTTAGGCATGTTAAAATTAAATCCCGTACTGTACAGGCTACAAATCAACAGTCAATTAAACTCAACTGTTTATAAAAGCAAGACAGATAGTATATTTTTTCCCCTCTCTCCTCAAAATAGTGCTACAGATAAGGAGCTTAAACAGTGGATTATATGAGCTGCTGGATCAGTAAAAGGGTAAAAACAAGCACATAGTTGTGTTCACTCCCCCACAAGGTCAGAGTACCAAATAGGGGGACTCATGCAAACACACAAATACTGTCACTTACCCTTTCTCACTAGTGTATCTTCACTCTGACACACCCTATACCAGAACAAAATGACCCTTTAAATAAGATAGTCCAAATGAATAACCCAATTTTCTGCAGTAAAAATCTATTAAAAACTTGTTTACTCATCATTCTACATTAAATTATTGCCTTTTAAAATTCTTCATATAAGTCATGCACATTTTGGGAAGCCATAATGTGGTCAAAGATTGTTAATGGGGTGTCAATACTGGGAATGCATTGCAGTCCTAAGGGCAAAACCCCTTTTAGTCATTCTCATGATGCTCCTTCCATTACTAATGATCCATTTTGCACTCACAACTCTCTGTTTTCTAAATCCTAGTACTGGCTGTGGAGAAGGAAACAGACTACAGGAGACTGAAGCCGGGATGAAGGGTGACCGCCCTAAAAAGCAGCTTTGTCTATGTGGCAGCTCGCAACTATGAGCTCAGACAATCTACGTGACCCACCAGCACCCTTCCCCCATACCTCCTCAGGGGGGCTCTGCTTCACTGCAGGATTAAAATCTCCCACCCTGTTCCCTTTCTGAAAAATGCAATGGTAGTGTATGTACACAAATGCACGTTATATCAATCAAATACAAAAATGTGTACTGTCATAACACTGCATAATGTAATAAGTACCATTATGTTGGATAAAACCTTGCAAGTATTTAAAAAATGACAGTCCATAACATGGATAATATTTTTTATTTAGCTATTTTTTAATTTTGTTACACCATAAAGTATAATGGCAACTTTTAAAATATGTTTTTGTTTTAAACACGTTTGATATTTATAATATATTTAATATTCAACACTAGATGGCACTATAATTATGCTTCATAAGAGCAAGATTTTCAGATGATGTTCAGTTCAAATAACATTTGACTAATCCAAATTTGTTTGTAGTAGCCTAGTGTTATTTAAAATAATATAGTGTAATAACGCATTAAAATATCTAACTGATCTTGTTTAATTTGTAATACTGTTATTGATAATAACATATTTTTAAGAAAATATCTAACTGAACTTGATTCATTACTAGTACTGTTAAATGTAATATAATACAATATAATACATTAAAAAAATCCAACTGATTTTTATTCATTAGTAATAACAATGTAATAATGCATAAATATCTAACTGATCTTAATTCATTACTAGTACTATTAGTAGCACTGCCATTAATAATATTATAATGTATTTTTAAATGTCCAACTGTTCTTCGTTCATTAGTAGTGTTGAATAGAATATAGAATAGAATATTTTTATGACTTATTGGAAATACACTGTAACAACTTTTTATTTGTCTTGCATAATGTACTTGTTCAAAATTCAAAACACTCATGGCTCTAACAGTTCCTAGTTCAAATAGTAGAGCAAACTGCTAGGTTGAGCTTTTTTCTTTTTCTTAAATGATTTACTTAAATGAAATAAATGATTTTTGTTCATATAAATAAAGAATATTAATACTCTGGATGTTAAATGAGAAAGGATGTTTATGGGAAAACTCCTGTTTACTCTGAATACTAAAGCCTGATTTGTTCACGTTCTTGTGGCTACACGAAAAATGGCTTTTCAACCCGCAATAAGGACAGAATCTTTTGACTGATAGCGACAGTCATCAACCTTGTAGCATGCCAGCGCACACAGCGCTTGTTCCCAGGGAACTGAGGTTACATTAGTAACCGGAGCATTCCCTTTTGAACAGTCTCTCCCATTGCGTCAATGTCTTGCATCTTGCACCATGCACCATGTCCTGGTCTGTTTGGACAACATGACAGTGGTAGCCTTTAGAAATTGCCAAGGTGGTCTCAGATAACGCTCCCTCCACAGGTTGGCTCGATGCCTCCTTCTAGGGCAGGGGTGCCCAAACTTGGTCCTGGAAGACCGGTGTCCTGCAGAGTTTAGCTCCAACTTGCCTTAACACACCTGCTGGAAAGTTTCTAGTATGTGTAGTAAGAGTTGGATAAGGTTCAAGTGTGTCTAACTGGGGTTGGAGCTAAACTCTGCAGGACACCGGCCTCTTCAGGATCGAGTTTGGGCACCCCTGCCCTAAGAGGAGGCGTCGAGCCAAACTGTGGAGGGAGCGTGACCTGAAACCACCTTGGCGATTTATAAAGGCTACCACCATTATGTTAACCAGGCAGACCAGGACATGGTGCCCCTTCAAGGCCACCAGGAAGTTTTTTAGAGCTAGAAAAACTGCCATCATCTTGAGGTATTTGATGTGCAAACACTGCTCCAGGTTTGACCAGGACCCGAACGCCAATCTGCCCTTACACAGTGCTCCCCAAACCGAGTTATAGGTATTTGTCATGACCATCCTGCTGAAGGGATGCCTGATATAAACAGGCAAGAGGTTTTCCAACGGGCCATAGTTCTGATGCAGCGATGGGTTACCCTGACATGGAAATGTCCCAGGTGCCAACCGTGGGATGGTACATGGGCTTTGAGTCAATATTGGATGGGCCGCATGTGAAGCAGGTCCAGAGGAATCACAGAGGAAGCAGCTGACATCAGACCAAAGTCCTCTGGAAAACTCTAAGGGGACGTGAACTCTTGCCTAAATTGATCTTTAAGCCAAGCCGCTCCAGGTGGCTGAGCAGCAGTGACCTATGAGCAATGAGTTCCTGTTCTGATCTGGCTAACATAAGCCAATTATTTGAAGTATTTCATAATGCAGATTCCCATCTGTCTCAAAGGAGCTGCATCCATGCACTTTGTAAAAGTGTGCAGGGCCAGAGACAGTCCGAATGGTAGGACTGTATATTGACAAGCCACTCCCTTGAACATAAATCTCAAGAATGGTCTGTGATGAGGGGTTATCTGGATAAGAAAGTAAACATCTTTCAGATCCACCAATAAAAACAGTCCCCGGGCATATTTGCGCGAGGATCTGCATCAAAGTCAGAATCTTAATCAGACGTTTCAAACCAAAATTTGACTAATACCTCTGAAGTGAGAAGGCCTGCGTGCAAACTGGAGCAAGTAACCCTGTTCTATGATTTTTAGAATCCAGCTTGACACATCCAGAATGGCTTTCCATGCCTAGAGCCGGACATCAAATGGTCTGAGTTTTTTGAGTGGCAGGTCGCCACGAGGAGGCAGAGAGCTGACCATCATGATAGTGGAAAAAGGAGAAGTGCTCTTTTGAGTATGTGGGTCTGCTATCATAGCGGTAGTTTGCTTGGGCACGTGCTGAGTGAGAAGGATTGGCCCAGCTTCAACGGAGCTTTCATCTCCAGAGCTAAACAGGGGAATGGAAAGTGAGTGTGAGACTTCTTTGAGGGTAGTCCGGCCTCGGCAGGAACTGACTCTTTCCTCTTTCTCTCTGCGTTGGGATCAGGACAGCCTCTAAATGCTCAGGGTCCAGCACTACTCTGGGGCGGGGACCTTGGCACTTAGGGCACTACTGAATCCCAGGTTCAGATTTAGGCTGGGGCTGGGTTGGATGCGGCACGAACTTTGCAGACTGCTGGGAGAATGGCGCCTTATGTCGACTTGTACCAGCCACCAAAATGGAGTGCTTTGGCAGGAAGTGATGCATGGCCTTGGAAAGCATTTTTTCAGCAACACCAGACTGGCCATGGCCTTGACAATCGTCTGCGCAGTGGCCTTTTTTTCAGCTGCCTCTTTACCGGGCCTTTGGCGGGAGGATCGTTGACGCTGTCCTTGCAGATACCACTTGTCTCAGCACCATGGGTGGACAAGTCCAAGCTGAGGTTCTCCACAGCCTTAGAGAGGAAGCAGATCAGCTCGCTGCCCACGCTGCCCAGTCTTCAGCATCTGAAGCTGTCGACAAACATAGATCCATCAGTGACAACTTCCTCTTCAGACCCGCTGAAGGAGATCAATCCGTTTGCAGCCGACGAGAAGCACGGAGGCACTCCGCAAGTCAAGGTGATGCGGGGAGAGTGAAGCATGTGGGACCTGTGTGGGACCACCAAAGCCCGATGGCTGAGACCCATTGCCACACTGTCTCTTCTTTGAATGTGGCTTCAAACGATCCCAAATGTGGTTGTAAATTATCCCAGCCAAGGAAGAAGGGTCTTATCTAGCGAAACGATCGGTTATTTTCATAAAAATAATGCAATTTATATACTTTTTAAAGTCAAATGCTCATCTTGTCTTACTCTGCCTGAACTCTGTCGAAAAACTCCCATCTCATGTTCTCCCTCAACTTCAAAATCTTCCTATATTGCTGTTTTACCTTTTTTGTTAAGGGTGTTTGATCTTTGCATGTTCACTTTGCAATGACTGGGTCGGTACTTCTGCATTTGAAATGATTTTGAGCCAGAATACACACAGTTCAGGCAGAGCAAGACAAGATGAACGTTTGACTTTAAAAAGTATATAAATTGTATTATTTTTATGAAAATAACCGATCGTCTGGGATCATTTATAACCACATTTGGGATCGTTTGAAGCAGCATTAAAACTGCATTTTGGAAGTTTAAACTCAGGGTACCATAGAAGTCCACTATATGGAGAAAAATGCTGAAATGTTTTCCTCAAAAACACATAATGTCTTTACGATTGAAGAAAGAAAGACATGAACATCTTGGATGACAAGGGGGTGAGTACATTATCTTTGAATTTTGTTCTGGAAGTGGACTTCTCCTTTAAGTTATTTTTAAACATTAATTCATGTACACTTTAAAAAATTTCCCTGTAAAAAAACGGTAATCTACTGGCAGCTGTGGTTGCCAGCATTATACTGTAAAAATACAGTGTGCTACTGTTTTTGAAATGAACAGCAAAATGCCGTTTTGTCATCTACAGTATACAACTGTAATTTGGCAGCATATATCTGTTAAATTACATGCTACTTGTAACTCCATGATCCCAATTTTCAATGCATATTATACCCTGCATTTTCTATTTGACTGTATTACACAAGAGAACAAAGTCAAGTTATGTTTTGTTATTTTATTCTGATATAACACTAGATAAACTTTTACAATATTCCATAAAAAAGGCATGCATACAAACATGCATAAAGTCTTTATTTGTTCATAAAATACAAATGTACTCTTAAATCAGGCTTCACTGAATACCAGCTAATGTTTTTTTTTTTTAAACAACTTGTTTATAAAATATATCTGATGAAATGACTGGTGTCTTTAATTAATCATACCTTTATGTTCCTTTTGGAGCTCAAAGGTTTGGTTCCCATTTGTCTTTTATTATATGGGCAAATATTTCTCTATGACAGTATCTTAATTTGTCCTCTAAGAGAAAGTCTGAGCTGGTTTGAGACAGCATAAGGTTGAGTTAAGGATGAGATACTTCTGGACTGATGTTCTTCTTCATCATCTTGGGCCTTCTTCTGCAGTTTTTCCAGTTATTTTAGACACCTCTTTTCTCCATGCAGCTTTGATCCTCTTTTCTGGATTTATTCCAATAAAGTATCTGAAAAATAAGAGGAGAAAAGCTTCAGAACATATTCTTGTGTATAATTTGATTTGGTCAAATTAAACTTTCTAACTAAAACTTCTCTGGTGCCCTGATTTTGAACTTCCAAAAAGTAGTTTAAATGCAGCTTCAAAGGGCTCTAAATGATTCCAGCCACGTAAGAAGGGTCTTATGTAGCGAAACAATTTGTCATATTTTTCAGAAAAAAAAAATTTGTATACTTTTTAAGCACAAAAGCTGGTGCAGCACAGACTCTGGGATGCACGTCCAAGATGCTACGTACTACTGAATCAAGTCGAAAGGTCATGCAAATCATTCAAAAATGACCCATCACTAATTCATAGCATCATGGATGCGCATCTCAGAGCCTGTTCTACACAAGCTTTTGTGCTTAAAAGTTTTTTTTTTCTGAAAATGTTATTTTTTTAATTTTATTTTATTTTATTTTTAATATATTTTTTTTTTAGTAAACTTCTTTAACTGAAGCCTCGGAATACACTGCAATAAGTCATACATGCTGTTTTTATAATAAATGAATTCTAGTAGAGGCGATTAAGGTGGATCTTTTTCCTGATAATAGAATCTCAATTGAGTGTGAGCTTTGTTTTAGTGAAACAAAATGCAGACATATACTCAACCAAGAAGGACTGCTTAGGAGTCACAGGTACTTTATAAGGTCAGAAGGGAGGGTAGACATCTACAGTAAAGAAAACAATTTAAAATGGCTCACAGTACCTGCAAATGGCCAAAAAAAAAAAAACTAAAACACGCTTGTTGCAATATTCTACAGAGTCAATAAAACTATTATACTTAGAGTAGAAATCAAAACTGATCATTTTCTTATTTACTTACCCATATGCTGATTTAAACTCTGATGATGTGATGATGATGGTTGATATTTAATGGAAATGAGATGCCTGTTTGTCCCTACAGTGCAAAAGAAAATGGGGACCAAACTTTAATACCAACAGATATACAATAAATGGAGAATAAAGGTAATTATTTGCATGGTTTAGCCAGTTTTCTGAAGTGATTAAATTTGTTTGGGTGAAAACAATTTTGCATTTTGTAATTCCAGTTTCTAATTTGTGGTTCTTTGGTCTGATATTTTGATATCAGACAAAATTACTGGTAATTAATCATACCTTTATGTTCCTTTTGGAGCTCGAAGGTTTGGTTCCCACTGGTCTTCCATATGGGCAAAACAGACATCAGTTATCCATGACAGTATCTTCACTTGTCCTCCAAGAGAAAGCCATATGAGTTTGAGACAGCATAAGGTTGAGTAAATAATGAGATAACCATTTTTAGGTGAATGATTTCTTGAACAAACAATAGGCAACCTACATTTTCTTAAAGAATGAGTCACCTGCTCCTCTACAAAGTCAGCCTTTAAACTACAAGGATAAGGAAAACATAATGTAAAGAATTGATAGCTTCTCTAGTTAACTAATTACAGACATCACCCACAAAAATTAAAAAATGAAGTTTAAAAATAAAATAAAAACTGACAGATTCTTTGTCCATCTGCTATTTTTGCAATCGCTTGTGCTTTGAATACGTTCACAGTAATTATGCAATAATTATGCATTTTGTTCATACACATGTATCTTTTGCTTAGATGAAGTCTGGGACATGTTTCAGTTACATAAATTGTGTGATGGTAATAAATAACAAATCAAATGCAGTCAGAGTATATGCTAACGAGCTAACAATACTATCATATCTTACTCGGTTACTGTTCCATAATTAATACATGCTATCCTTTCATCAAATTATGCTTTGCTGGCTCTTTATAATGTTAATATTTAGAAGTGTACACAAAAGTGTGGTTGCAAATAACAGCAGCAGATAATAGCCGGTTTGAACCTCACGCTAAAATTGTAACCACAAACAAACAAAACGTCATTCCACAGTCATTTTTTACTCAGATAAAGTTTAAGACGTGCGGGTTGGAGGGGAAAAAATGTTTTTTATCAGTTAACCAGTTCTAACCAGTGTTATATAATGCCAGTCTGTACAAAGGATTAACACCAGAGTTCAGTCGGGACGTAAACGTACCCACTGCGCAATGTGACGTCGTATTGACGTCTTTTCCATGTCATTTTTGGACGTCCAATTTCCGTCCATTGATGGGGTTGTTTTGTAAAAACATATGGGCTACCAAATAAATAAATAGTAATACAGATAATAAATCTTGTTTGTTTATAAATAATCTGTATTCATATATATAATCATGTTGATAGGCTCTATTTTGTAAAACACATTTACTGCAACTGCCATAGACGTCCAAATGACGTCCAAGTTGGGTAATGGATAGACGTCCAAATAGTGGACCTAATTTGGACGTCGAATAGATGTCCATAATTGGTCATGGACCGACGGACCCAATATAGACATGTTCTGCACGTCTATCCGACGTCCAATGTTTAGTGGGTAAATTCTCCTCGCCTTTGAAATTTTCCTCCGCCACAGCAGGGGGCAGTTTGCACTGAAACAAGCAAAATGGTAATGGCAGCAGCATTCGTTTACCACGATGGCTGCACGAGGTGAGTAAAATTGTCCTGTAAATTTATAGAAATATTAGGGTTGGGTAATATATCGATTCTCCTATTTTAATCGATCTTCAATTTAACGGAACAATATTGATTCGAGAAATCCATAATATTGACTTTAAGGAAAGCACAAAGCCAAACTGAACGGCAAATCACAGTCGAGAGCAGCGCCCGCGATAGTTAAGCAGCTTCACTTTAATCTGTCCATTACTGTTTTATTTATACTGAGTGCTAATTTGTATCAATTGTAATGTCTCCGTGAGTGCCAAGTAGGTGAATATTGTCTGTATTGTTTGCCTTATGATAAGAGAATGGCTGTTGTACTCTCATGCTAATGGAAGTAGCCGATTAGCAATTCACAGCTCATATTACTGGCTTAATTCAAAGCACTCCTGAGTGTTTATATATCGTTTGATTCGAAATGCTGATATTTATCTGCGCTACATCGCGTTTGTTATTAGATGTGTGGGTTATTAGTGTCATGATGCTGCATTCGCGTTAGTGGCTCCCTCTTGTGTACACAAAGAGCATAACAGCTTGTTGTAAACTAACATTACTAATACAGAGATCTCTAACCCTGCTCCTAGAGAGCTACCATCCAGCGGTTTTCAGTTCCAACCTCGGTCAATTGCACCTGAACCTGTTAATCAAGGTGTTCAGGGTCGCATGATAATTAAAGAGAGGTGTGTTGGAGCTGAAGTTTGCAGGACAGTAGCTCTCCAGGAGCAGAGTTGGAGATCCCTGTACTAATAAGTTGCTGTTATTGCCTGTATAGTAATAAAATTCAATTAAAATGAATTTACGTTTTAATGCAAGTTTATTAGTTGCCATCTTTATGCACATATCAATAAGTTTATTTCCTCTTGTATTTGTATCAGAACCACACGTCTGCCCATCATCCTTCAGTAAAAAAAGATTTGTCTAATCTCTGCAGAGTGTCTCTCTTCACTCTTCACTCTCTTCACTTCAAAACATTTTGAGTGTAGTATTAACAACTAATTAATATCGAATCTAATCCATATAAATAAAAATCATATCTAATCACCAAATTGGTCGTAATACCCAGTCCCAATAATTTATCGAATGTGACTTGATCACTTAAGCATATCCTAGTGTCGTTCAAATAATAAAATTAATCTGCACTTTGTTTTTTCCACTTTAGATAAATCTATTATTTCTGTTCCTGTTCCACCAAATCACCACACCATTTTAAATAAAGGAGAAGATGACGTTTTTATTAAGTCCTGTTTAAAACAGTGCCCATTTTGTGACTATTCAGATTCTGTCTCTCACATGGTACAAATCCATGTGCGTATTCACTTGTAGCTACATTCATTTTGCTGTTTAGTAATTTATGCATTGTTTTCAGATTTCATCATTGTCAAATGTAGCAGCCAGTGCAGAGAGAGGGCCCACTTTCACTGCTGTTACTGTGTGAACACCGTTACTAATCAGTCACAGTTAACAACTCACATATTAAGCCACCCTGCTTCTACTTATGACATGCATATTGTGAATAAAGACTCCACAGGTAATTCTATCCCAAAGAACTAGACCATAGCAATGTGGTTTATTGTGTCGAAGTTGTTTATATGATTTGATAAGAGACTTGATGTTGTCAGCAATACACTACTGAATGGTTAATCCTTGAATCAACTGATGATTTCTCAAACATTCTTATGAATAATTGTTGATTTTGTAGTGAGCCTGGATGTGCAGCAGGAGTACAGCGCCTTCAACTCAGAAGCAGACAGGTGTGGAGCTGGGTCCTGCCAAAAAGACCTGCACTGAAAGTTGTTTGGCGTAATCTGTTCTATCTGGCAATATTCAGGGATGTGATTTTTCCGGATTAATCCGGAATTCCGGATTTTTCGACCTGAAAATGTGACCTATGTGAATCATGCAGATCTGTTAAAAAGGCATCGCACAGCCGTCACCATGGTAACCCGGGACGGAACCACAGTCGCCGTCCCCGAGCAACAGGGCCACACCGGGCGACACGTCAGATGGCAAAGAAATGCATTTTTCCTTCCTTTCCAAGTATCAACAAGGACGTATTTGCGACCGTTCGCAAATGGCGGCTGGCGAAGTATGATTGGTCAGATCCCCTGTCAATCAAGCTCCCTGCTGCGCAGTGTAAGTTACCTCAGTCGCTCATTTCGGTTAATTTTCCCAGCCGACAACCGCAAATCATTATCCGATTATTAACCGTTAACTGATAAGATGGTAAGTTAACACTTTTCAATAAGGTTCATTCAGCGCTGCCGCTCCCACCACGCGCATCACGCACTGTGCGTAGGGTACCGAGTGCTGAGAGGGTACCGAGTGCTGAGGGGGCACCAAAAAATAGTCTAATGAAAAATCAATAATTATATTTTAATTATTATATTAAATATATAGCTCACTGAATCTGATGGCCGCAAATAGTTTCTCCCGGAATCTAGAGCGAGGGAGTGAGTGCGCCCGCGAGACAGAGACTGTGCTCCAAACCGCATAGCGCGTGCATGACAGAGGGAGAGAGAGCAAGAGACCGCGCGTGTGTGCCTCATGAACACATGTAAGACAAACTCTACATTATCCCGCTTATTACATGGCTACCTACAAAATAAATCAATAATTTGACACAAAATATTGATTTTAAAAGGAGTTTATTGATTTAAAAACGATTTATATTGCTTCCGCTAAAGAAAATAGTCCGTCTCACTTCTCGTACTCAAGTAGAAGTACAGATACTTGTGTTAAAAAATACTCTGGTAAAAGTAGAAGTACTGATTTAACTTCTTTACTCAAGTAAAAGTAGCCATGCGAATGATAACCATTTTTTTATGCAAAGCTAACGTTACCTGGACCACACAAATGCTAGAGTGCAAGCTGAGAAACCTAAGTGGATATGGAAAAAAGGTTCTTTATAGCCATTGCCTACATTTTAAATGGATGTCTGCAAAATAGGCCTAAAACATCACATAGCCTATATGATTATTGTGACAGAGACTGGGACTCCAGGTTAATGAGATTCTGACTGAGTAGCAAGATATGAATTCAATTGTGAATTCAATTGTGATTCTGTGAGAATTGAATTCACAGACCCAGTTTCTCTTTTTTAATCTTCCCCTTAACATTTAAAGGAATCTACATGTAGACTATGTAGGCCTAATGATTTTTCCGCGAATGAATGCTGCCGAATCTGTCGAGTCGTCTTGTAGTGATAGGTCAAGTGCAGCGTATATTCCCATTCAATATTTTATTATATTATGCGTCGCTTGTCGGACATAGCAACAGTAACTAAAGGGAACGGAAGGGAATGGTTTTCTATAGCCGCTAAAGAAAATACTGTTGTACCAGTACTGTAGTTACTACCCACAGAGTGTACAAAAATAAGTTAAAATATGTGTACAAAAATAAGTTAAAATATATTTTTTTGTCATGGTTGTTGTTATAGAGAGAGGTGGTGATGGAGCAGTGGACAAGACACTTGCTTTTGTTTCCCACTGTTACACATCCACCAAATAAGTTGTTATGTGTCATACTGTACAAAAAAAAAGTTGCATGTTAAATAAATTACAATGTATTTTTTGTTCAAATAAGTTGTTATGGGTCCTGCTTTACTATCCATATAGATCCGCCACCAGTTTGATCGGCGTGGGGGGGGGTTGTCTTAGTATATTTTCCTGCTTTTTTGTCCTTAGCCAATCACATGCCTGAATATTGCTTTAAAGGTCTGTTCTAAACATGGAGACTGAAAACATGCTGACAGATCATGGGAACAAGCCTGCAGTTACAGCTGAAATAGAAAAACAATATACAAATGACGCCAGGTTATCTGCATGTAAGTAACGTATAAACGTATGCAATTCAGGGTTGCAGTGGTTTGACATTTTCTTGGTACAATAAGTGTCAAAAAATATCTTAATGCCATGTGTCCCTTCATAATAAAATATCGATTCTTTTTTAAATATTTGAGGTACGTACTTTGTTCCAGCAAATAGGGCTTGCCCCTTACAATCATTAAACGTTAGTTGACGAGAAGATGCTTAGTTGGCCAAAATGTTTTTAGTTGGTTAGTCACAGAAAAAAAATCCTCTAGAGAAAGGGGCGAAATCACAAATTATGACAGACAGATTGCTAACACAGCTGCTTTATCTGGTAATTACTGTATAGTCGAGCAGTAAAACATTAATTTATTCATCCATTAATCACAAAAATGGATTACCATCACTTGATGCGTGTAAGTATTAACCACTGTACATGGCCACTCTCACGCTGGTCTAGATAAATGTGTGCTATTTTTAAGAGCATATTCAACTGCGCATGCTGACTGAATGACAGCAGTTACCTTAACACAAATACCCGTGCTATCCACTGATCTGTTTAAATGACTGTATCGGAGGATTGCACCCATCATTTTGGGTCATACACAAGATATATTAATTCTGGACTGACATGTCGTATTGTATGTTGTGCTTTTATTAAATAATGAAAAAAAACAGGAAAAAAAAACTTAAAATCTGATTTTAAATACACCAATTAAAAAAAAAATTGATTATATATCCTGTATAAAAACTGCGTAACTGTTTAACTTCATGTATTACAGTAACATAAGTAAATGCATGTGATATAGCTCGCTTTTAATTCAACCAAAAAAAATACCCATTTTGTCTCAACAGCTTCCCCCAGAAATCCTGTCCGAAATTCTCAAGGAAGTTGTTTTAGAAGATGGCGATTCTGCATACCCGACCCTTTCTCTAGCGTGTACACTGTAAAAAATAAAAAACACAAAGTCAGCTTAAAATAATTTGTTACCCTGCTGCCTTAAAATTGCCTTAAAAAGTTTAGTCAACTCGAAATGTGAAGTTGTACTAAGTAACAACTTAGATATTTGTGTTTGCTAAACTTAACAGATGGGTAAGTATCCCAGCTGCCTTAAAATTTTAAGTTGATTCAACTCAAATATCTAAGTTGTCACTTAATATAATTTAACATTTCAAGTTGAATAAACTTTTTTTGAGTTGACTGAACTTAAAATTTTAAGGCAGCCAGGTTACAAATTATTTTAAGTTGACTCAACAAATAGTTTTTTACAGTGTAGGCTGTTTAGAGAAGTGGTCACAAATGAAGTGTTTCGGAAAAGAGCACATTTTGCCTGGCTGGATAGTATTTTTTTTTTTTTCTTCAGTGCAAATTTTTCCAGTTAAAAATTATATTGAGATATTTATACTTCATGGATTTTGTTTTTACATTCTAAGGTGTGGTCAACTGGAAGAGGTTCTCACAGGGCTACCAGGATGAGTACAGACGAATGTACTGCATCAGCAAATGCATAGAGTGCCAAGCCCTCATTAAGTCCCATCCACCTGGTTATAGAGGGAGAGGCAAACGAGGTGAACTACTGTGCTTTTATGCTGAAGATCTGTGTGCAGGGTTTTGTTCTCAGGACTGTTTTTTTTTTTTTTTTTGCTGTAGGAAACATATTCCTGGTTTAAATTAATAAAAGTTGTGCTGAAGTGGAAGAGGGGGATGAACTGATTTTGATGTGATCCTTCACCAGAAGCAGTAAAAAGGCATATTGTTTGTTATTTACATTTCAGTGCCAACAATGTATAACTTGCAGTGTTAGTAAAAAGTAATGGTAAACTTATTTTCTTCATTTACTTAATTCTGCATCTTACAGTTATGCCTACTGTAGTTCTATAAATTTAAATTCAAACAAGTGGGAACTGCAAATATAATATTAATGGTGTTTTCAGTAAAATGCTGTTCAGGGTGCATATAATAAAGAAATATTGACAAGTATATTCTGAGGTTAAATTTTTCATATAGATTCTAATGGATCATGGATTTCATACGGGATTATTCAGAGACTGATGACGTGCAATATTCGCTTCACTCATATTCATTCATTCGTTCAATCGAAATTTAAAGTACGTCCACTTGACCATTGTTTGTGTTATATTGCCATGTAAACTTAAAAAAAATCGCAGAGGTACTGTTTATCTGTTATCTGTTTTTTTGTTTTTTTTTGGCCGTAATGCACCACTCTTCGGACCTCCGCGTTCCAAGCATCATACTTCTCTAAACCAATAAGCTGTAAATACATCAAACTTTTTTTACACCAATAAGCTCTACTTTAGCATAAACCAATAACAGTTAAGCGTGTCGCCCCGCCCCGATGTGTCGCCCCGCCCCATCGTCCAGACTGCACTCTGGAGTACCTGGTACAAAGGGCTGACACTCCTGTGGTAACTTGCTGATTAAAACACGGTCACGAATCCAATTTAAATCCAAAAAGCTTAAATGGATGTTTAAAAGTTAATTTTTAAAAGTAATGAGTACTTTAGAAATAAACCAATAAAAAGCAGAGCTCCCAAATGACCTCGTGCAGATAAACCAAAATGTCGTACTGTCTCTGCACATGTACAAGGGAAAATATGGTATTATGCTGTTAAACAACAGTGTCATACTGTTGTTGGTCAACATATCCCACAATGCATTGCAAAATACAGTAACTTACTGCTATTATATGAAAACAGCATTTTACTGTTAAATTTTCTTGTAAATTTACAGGAATTTTTTTACAGTGTACGAAGTAAAAAATAAGCTAGCATTATAGTAAAAATGAATCAACCCATTTGGTGGGTTAAATCAACCCAATATGCTGCGGCAAATAAACAACCCAATTTGCTGGGTAAAGTCCTATATCTACCTAGCCCTTGAGTATAAAATAACCTATATTCTTTAGAAAGAGCAAACTTACATAATTTGTTTAGTTGTTAGATGCTGACTAATGAGAATTAGTGGAAGTACTTGTTTTTTTAGATTATGGTTATTGTATTGTAGTACCATGTTATTGTATTTTTCCATTGGTATCTCGTGCGAGTGCCGTATTGTGTAGGATGTGGTTGCAGACAGTGGGTTGCAGACAACATGAATCACAACCTTGCAAAGATCTTAACTTTGAATCTTGGCAGAGAGTACAGCATATCTTGTACTTTTATAGTTTGCAACTTTTCAAAGTAATCTTTATAATCTGCATAATATGTTGCTGAACAGATTCCAGTGGTTGTAATGCTTACAAAAACATGATTAGTCAGATTTCAAATGATAATTTTTGACTATAGTCAAAATTATTTGTATAACATAAGAAAAACATGACAGCAGACTGTTTCTGTTGAAAGTTTTCTATAAATAAAATAACAAAAACCAGTACCCTGTGTTGCAAATGAGAACATTTTCAATTATCTGTAGTTCTATTTGTAACAACTGTGTGAAAAAAAAAAAAAAAAGCTGAAACAAAATTCTATATAAGCATTTTTAGTCAATTGTTATTTTCTTACTAGTGTACCTTGTTTTGAGGTGTGTACAACTGTGATATTAAATGTAAATGTGATTAAAAATGAAGTTATAAATAGCTTAGCCCTTAAAGGGTTAAAGAAACGAGCTGGGAAAAAAACAGCACCAGATTCGGGCACAGATAGGAAACCACTATTTTTCTCTCACCAGCTCACTCTGGCTTTCTGAGAAGACAACCCCGCACAGTCACTGAAGCACTGCATGAGTCAAAGGTAGGCTTGAGATTTATCTTTCTACAGATACAAACATAGTTTAAACCACTTTTCAAAACTTAAGCATCAGTTGTAATTGTTTACTGGATGATGTTTTTTCTCTCTTCTATCTCACAGCAACATTTAAAATACATCCTCATCTTCAAAATGCTGATCACTGCAAATCCAATCATCGAATCCAACTTTTCAAACTTTTCAAACATCACCACCTCAAATGGCTCTGTAATCAATGAAAATGTGGACCTGGCTATCAGCTTGGCATTAATTGTTATTCTTTTTATTACCATGGTGTCTCTTGGATGCACAATGGAAATCTCAAAGATCAAGAATTATCTCATCAAACCCAAAGGGGTTGCGATTGCAGTAGGGGCTCAATATGGTGTAATGCCCCTCACAGCCTTCTGCTTTGCAAAGCTGTTTCAGCTGAATGCTATGGAGAGCATATCTGTGTTAATTTGTGGGTGCTGTCCGGGAGGAAACCTCTCCAACATATTTTCTCTGGCCCTTCAGGGAGACATGAACCTCAGGTAATTATTAAGACAATAATTACTGTCCATTAGTAGACTAATTGAGAAAATGATGAGCTTCACTTCACTGAGATTATTTGCTGCAAACAATGCATGAAGTTTTAGCAATCTATAGATTTACTTTTAATCATTTGAAAACCTGCTGAGGCAATAACAGATCACTAAAGATCAGTAACAGGAACCCTATAATGGCTTCCCTGTGGTGTTAGGCGTTTGAGTTTGATTTGTTGAAAGGGTCATGCCTTTTTTAAAATTATTATGCTGTACTGTTCTCTGATGCCCCTCATCGAAACGCTCTGTTTGAATAGGCATAACGGATTGTAGACTCGAAACTAAATGTCCTCTGCTATGATTGGCTAACACTTGTGTGTCTTTGATAGCCTACATCATTCATAGATAGAGGATCTGTAAGAACAATCTGTGATAACAGACAAGGCAGGAGTGAGCACGTAATAAAACTGGTATTTCTTTTTTTCCACAACTTGGCACTGCATAGCGTCTGTCTTTGGAGCCATCTTAATCGTTTGGTTTCTACATAGACCTGCGTTTGCCTCTCTCGTTATTTACACTGCATGTGCCAATTGGTGGGTGGGGCTAAACAGATAGTGATGTAGAAGCAGGCTTTGGTCTTCTTATTCGGAGGAGGTGTTTAGCCACACTGTTGTGTTATAAAGTGGCACATTCCACAACCAGTTGTTATGGCAGATTGGCTTCAGTATAAGCTGTTTTATGACTAATTAAAAAGTTTTGAGTTCTCAAACTTCCAGGATGTTTTTATAGTACAGTGACCTCTTTTGACCCACATCAAAGATCATGGGAATTTTAATTTCTCAATTCATGACCCCTTTAAAACTACCCACCTTATTTTTTAACGCATTTTCGTGAATGTGTGAGACTTCTGGTTCATTAGCCACTGTAGGGAATTATAAAGAAGAACAAAGTGCAGTAAATGGTAAAACTGTTTCCACTACAAACCAGTGAGTTCATAATGAAGATAATACATTACAATAATCTGGTAAGACACACCAGTGCAATATCAAGCAACAAAACATGTTTTTTTTGTACAGCTAAAAATAGCTGGAAGTGAATGACAGCGGAAGCCAGACCCATTACAAATAGCCGCGCCCACTCTTACAGGGAAAATAATTGCAGTTAATTACATTATTTACTGTTCAATTCTTTTTAGAGAAAAGGAAAGTGAAAATACTAGCCCTTTATCCATGCTATATGAATGATATATGAATAATATGCATGTAATAATGATGTGATATGGTAATAATAGCAATTTTAATAACACTGAAGACAGTCTAGATTTATTCTAGTGAATTGGTTTGTCCTAAATAGTCCTCTCTCTCTGGATAGCACTGTAAAGTCCAAATATAAACAATGAATCATTTCAGTAATTTGAGTATTTGTTTATATCATTAATATAATATAATATAGTTACATGAGTTAAATATCTGAGTTTGTCTAGTGATATATTACCATTTCTCTACTCCAGTTACAATTTCTAATTTTATCTTTTCTTTTTTTCTTTCAGTATTGTGATGACTACTTGTTCCACTGTACTTGCACTGGGTATGATGCCCCTCCTGCTCTTCCTGTACAGCCTGGGTTTCTCAAACCTGGTGCAAAATGTTCCTTTCCTTCGCATCACTTTTGCCCTGATTATGATCCTGGTGCCCTGCGGTATTGGGGTCCTGATCAACCACCGAGTACCCCAGTATTCTAAGATCATCATACAGGTGTGTCTTAATGCATGTATGCAAAGTTTGCTTGTTTCAATACATTTCTTCTCATGTTTTTCACTATACAGGCCAAAAGGGAAATATTAAGGGAAATATTATAGCACCACCTACAGTCCAATCTCCATAAAGCATTGCATGCTTGTTTAGAATAATCTGTTGCATATGCTTACTTAGTTTTGAGTTTTATTTTGGATGTATAGGCATTTGGGTATATTTGGTAATTTCCCTTTTCTAAACAACCCTGTTATAGCTATATATTGGCCAATTGCGGCCATGGTTTTTGAGATACGCAAAAATGTCCTCATAGACACTTATGGCACTTTGGACAAAGACATGGCCTAACAATTTTCAAGTAAATCAGACTAACGTCTGTGTAGTTATGACAATTTTGATGTTGTTTTCCTCCTGTTATAGCGCCACCAAGTGGCCAAACATTGCATTTTGTTTTTTTTGTTTTTTTTACTGTGACCTCATATTGTGCTCTTACATATGTGTTCCAATTTTGGTGAAAATATCTCTTTCTATTCAAGAGTTGTAGGCATTTTAGTAAAAGTGGCTTTGCCCCTTATGGATGTTCTGCATTTATTTTCTTGTTGGCTTGTAGGTTGGGTTGACGATCCTGCTGATCTCATGTGTTGTCTTTGGTGTTCTTGCTGGTATAACTGATGGAGGAAAAATTTTCACAGTGCTGTCTCCTCAACTTATAGCCACAGCTGCATTGATGCCACTGACTGGATTCATATGTGGATATATCCTGTCTACTTTGTTCAGGATGAATGCAATGTATGTATGTCCACCGTATGGAATTTTAATGTATCTGGCTGAGATGCAAATCCATTCTCAAGATAATCAGTCAGATTGATTTATTGTTCAGTCACAAGGAGTTTCCTTTGGTCCTCAGTTGCAGACGGACTGTTTCTATGGAGGTGGGTTGTCAGAACATCCAGCTGTGTACCACAATCCTGAGGGTTGCCTTTCCTATTGAGCAAATTGGACAGCTGTTTTTCTTTCCCATCATCTACATTGTGTTCCAGATAGTCGAGGCCCTTATCTGCATAGTCCTGTTCAGAGTCCATCAGAGGCTGAGACCATCCCAAAACGGTAAATGAACTCTATAAACTTATGTTATGAAATGCTGAAAATGTACTCACCATAAGGCCATCCAAGATGTAGATGAGTCTGTTTCTTCATCTGAACAGATTTGGAGAAATTTAGCAGTATGTGACTTGCTCATCAATGAATCATCTGCAGTCAATAGGTGTCATCAGAAAGAGAGTCCCAACAGCTGATAAAAACATCACAATAATCCACAAGTAATCAACACAACTCCAATCCATCAAATAACGTACTGTAACATGAAAAGCGGTATTATAGATAGAGGACTTGCACTGGAAGCAACAATTCAAATTTAAAAACGTCTTGAAGAATTTATTAAAAACACAGCTTTTTGCTTCACAAGATAATTGATGTACTGAGCCACATTGATTAATTGTGGATTATTGTGATATTTTATCAGCTGTTTGGACGTTTAGGGTCTGTTTACACCTGACTACCAATCAGTTTTAAAACAGTTCCATTTACACTAGGCCACATAAATGTGTCTCCGCTAAACTGATAAATATCCTGATAAATCTTCAGTTCCTGTGCTATACACTTTTTTCCTGAGTAAATTATGAATGCGCCATGATGGATTCTAAGGCTGATGATGCATTGGGTAACTTTTTGAGCATTGTTGTGGGACAATTTGGGCAATGTTGCCATCAGGTGAGACACAGGACCCACGACCGATCTTAGCAAATAGCCTAACTAAATATAGAGGGTTTGCACTTACGTCATGGTTTGGTCACTTACCCAGATTTGTGGCCATATTGGAGATACTCTGATGTAAACAACAGCATGGATTGCACAGTTAATGCACTACGGAATGTGTTGTTATGCTAATTTATGTTGTCTAAACCACAGAAAATATGTGTGGAAGCTGCTAAATCTTATAGAGAAGAACTTAGTAAGCCAGAAAGGGTGCAATTTTGACAAACTAAAGTTAATAGGGGGTAAAGATATTAGACTAATATTTCACTTACCTGACTGGAAATGATTAGAACAAATATGAATATTGTCAAGATTCTTGCCCTGAAAATCCTGGTTTAGTTTGGCCAACCACTAAGACCTTTTGTTTCTCAGACAGTTGCACGCTTCTCCTTTTTTGTTATAACTTTTGGCCGCCTATAGTACTCCAAATGTTTTTCCCGGTCTGACTGATTAGTGCAGCACAAAACACGACAATAACTGACCATTTTCAGCAGCAGCCATCAACAAAATTTGCGAGTTGCGTTCGGTTCAGTGGCATTGTTTACATTCAGTGCCGCCAAAATGATAGATTGATGAGGCGTCATGAAAACACTCTATAAAAATGCACGCAGGGTTAATGTGTGCGTTAATTTTACTAAAAACACCAAAGACCGGAATTGTAAAGTGCATTTTCTTTATGAGGCAGAGGAGACATGCATATGTAAATTTAACAGAGTTCAGGTCAACCACAACAGCAGTGAGCTGGATTTAGACCGCAACAGGAGAGAGAGTGGCATCAGCAATGGAAAGATAAGTTAAGTTACTAAGATAAGTTACTTTTAATGAAGATGATTGTGTGTTGAGCGTCAGCGACTTACTTTTAGTTTCATTTCCGGCAGTTTGCGTGTCAGCTTGTTCAGCTACATTAGCGCTGTCGTATCTGGCAGTATAGCCTATAACACGCTCTCACGCGTTTATTATTTTAATATTTTGGGAGAGTAAAATTTACATATGTGGTTTCAACAAGCATGCATTTACACCCCAGTTTCGTCTGGAATGCGGCCCTGACCACCTCCGTAAAGGAGAAGTCCACTTCCAAACAAAGATTCACATATAATGTACTCACAACATTGTCATCCAAAATGTTCATGTCTTTCGTTCTTCAGTCGTAAAGAAATTATGGAAAATTGAGGAAAACATTTCAGCATGTTTCTTCATATAATGGACTGATATGATGCCCCAATTTTGAACTTGCAAAATGCAGTTAAATGTGGCTTCAAACGATCCCAGTGCGGTTGTAAACGTTCCCAGCCGAGGAAGAAGGGTCTTATCTAGCGAAACGATCGGTTATTTAAAAAAAATATAAAAAAAAAAAAAAATAAATACTTTTTATTCTCAAATTCTGTTTTGCCTTGCTCTCGTTGAACGTGTATTCTGGTACAAGACAGTACAGGTATGTTGAAAAACTCCAATTGTATTTTCTCCCTCAACTTAAAAAACCATTTCAAAATCATCCTACATCACTGCAGAAGTCCCAGTCTTTGAAAAGTGAACATGCAAAGAAGATCAAACACCCTTAACAAAAAAGGTAAAACAGCGATATAGGGCAATTTAGAAGTTGAGGGAGAACATGAGATGGGAGTTTTTTGACATACCCTAACTGTCATGAACCGGAACAAAAAACAAAAACAGTTTAGGCAGAGTGAGACAAGACGAACGTTTGACATTAAAAAGTATATAAATTGTATTATTTTTTGAAAATAACCGTTCGTTTCACTAGATAAGACCCTTCTTTCTCAGCTGGGATCGTTTACAACTGCATTCGGGATCGTTTGAAGCCACAATTAAACTGCATTTTGGAAGTTCAAACTCAGGGCACCATATCAGTCCATTATATGGAGAAAAATGCTGCAATGTTTTCCTCAAAAAACAAAATTGTTTTTTCACGATTCTGATGATAAAACTCAGCTACATCTTGAATGGTCTGATCAGCAATTTTTTTTATTTTTCAATTAAATACTGTATTAAACTATTTTATATTTAAAGAAACAACAGAGTACACCACAGTGGAAAGAGCAGCTCAAGGAATTTGGGACCAAAGAACCATGGATGCTGGCACTGTGGGGAATAAATAACAATATACAGGAACAGCTACATGTTTTGTTTTTCCTTCTTGATAAACATACACACAATGCTCAACAGTTTTTGTTTAGAGCATATTAAAGTAGTTAACTATACACTGTTTACTGTACAAATTTATTGTTAAAATAACGGTATTATAATGGGAGAATTCAAAAATATGGCACCTGTTGTAAGGCTACTGAGAAACCAGTCACTTTTTTTAATTAGACACTGCATTAAACCATTACGGTCTTATCTGGAACACTGACTTCTATGAGTAAAGTATGTTTAATGCTTTTAATTGTACATCTGTGTTAAGGCTTGTACTGTAATGTTGTCATTAATGCTTCAGATTATTTGATTTTCATTTTGAAAAAGACTGACCTCATTACTAACAGCTTTTCAGTAATTTATTAATTTTTAACAGTGCTACACAAACTTTATAATTGTTCAAAAACAGTTTCATGTGTAATATTTGTACCATGGTACAGAAAAGTAACACATGCATCAAAACATATCCAGACAAAACCTGACATTGCCTGCTTTGCACATCAATACTCAAAAGCATGATACATCAGAAATATGCCATATTAAAATCTAACCCTGTTTTGTTAAATAAAAGAAATATGCATTGCAAAAAAGCATAATTACTTAAACAAATGCAACACTGAAATGTGTATCCAGAATGAGAAATAAATACATACATATGATTAGGCTTGTATATGGTACAATTTTTTCATGCAGCGTGGTGGGAACTTAGATAATTCTTTGATTATAATTCAAGCATCCACATTACAAACAGTTCTCACATATATTCATGAGGTAACAAAAATAAACACTTAGTTGGCCCAAACAGCACAGGCTGTTTTGTAAAATGTTGAAAGACCTGCAAAGTGTTAGAAACTTCATTTTACTTTATTTGTTGGGTATGAAATGGCTGGCCTTGCTCCTCATGTGTGGCAGTTCTTGCACTTGAAATTCATGTTACCATCAGCTTTTCATGACGCAATAAACGCTCCATTGTTCTGTATCATGATTCATACTATGTATTATTCATAAAGCCCTACCTAAATATTTTCAACTTACAACAAAGGGTCAAACTTACTAAAAACAATCACATTTACTGGCTTGTCCATGAATATATTTAAACAGTTTAAGACTCTCTCAACATCACTCAAACAACCACAAAATACCCATTTCAGACATGAACTTCAACAAAACAGCAGTATATTCCTGATTTAAAGTGACTCTCCTGTCAGATACCTTCCAAAGTAGCAACAGAGGCCGTGCTGTGAAACTCCTGGCATGGAGAGAGGCTGTTCCTCCACTTTTGGGACCAAAACTGGTCAAGGATGGGACAATATTGCTAACTTCAGCCTCTTGCAGTGTTTGACCACAGACGCCTTCCTCAGCAATCAGGGCAGCGCCGGCTAATGACGGCTATCGGCAGACGGGGAACGGGACGGTGGGGGGCGCTGTGCTGGGGGCGGCGGTGACACTGATTCAGCACGTGGTGCTTCTTTGGGCCGCACAGGAGAAGCACTGGCCGAACGGGACCGACTTCTGGAGCGGTTATGTGATTTGGGGCTGTGGGAATGGGAGCGGCTACGAGAATGTGAAGTGGAGCGCCCTCGGGAACGAGAACGGGATGAGCTATTTGAACGAGACCGAGTTCTGGATCTACAGGACAAGAATAAAATTAAGCAATTAGTCAATCAATCAGTCAATCAATCAATCAATCAATTAACTGAGAAATCAAAAATTCCAAATTCCCTTGATCTTTTGACATATAAAAGGTCATTTTATTATAAAAACATCCTAAAAACAGCTTATATTGAAGCCAATCTGCCAAAACAACAGGTTGTTGACTCTGCCACTCTATGTTGTAATAGTGTGGCTAAGCCCCGCCTCCACAGATCAACGCCTGCAACTACATCACTGCCTGTTTAGCCCTGCCCACCGATTCGCACATGTAGTGTAAATAACGAAAGAGGCAAACGGAGGTCTACGCAGAAACCAAATAATAAAAGGTGGCTCTGAATACAAGACGGTGTTCAGTGCCAAGTTGTGGAAAAACACATTCTTTGCATTGCCTTCCTTCTGATCCCAACGTTATAATATGTATTAAATAAATATTCTGATGAAACTATGATCAGATTTCAAACAGATTTGGGCTGACAGTCTGAACGAGACTAAAGAGAGTGTTTTCCAATGAGGGGGGTTAAAACAGGACAGAAAATAGCTTCTAAACCTTCTAAACTCTGATGTTTTTTAATGTAAAAGAACAGTACGAAAGAGAACAGTACAAAATAATAAAAAAGGCAGTTTGTGAACCCTTAAATGTTCAAATCAATATGATTTTTTTGGAACTAGATTTTATGCTCAAAATACAGTAAAAACTGTAATATTGTGAAATATTATTAAAATTAAACAATTAAAAATGTTGTATTTTAATATCTAAAAATGTAATTTATTCATGTGATGGCAAAGCTGAATATTCAGCAGTCATTACTCCAGTCTTCAGAGTCACATGACCCTTTAGAAATCATTCTAATATGTGACCCTGGACCACAAAACCAGTTAAATTAAAGTTACATTTTTAAAAATTTATTCCATTTCCATTGATATATGGTTTGTTAGGATAGGACAATATTTGGCCGAGATCTATTTGAAAATCTGTCTGAGGGTGCAAAAAAATTGAAATATTGAGAAAATCACATTTAAAGTTGTCCAAAATAAGTTC
Organism: Labeo catla; assembly: GCA_012976165.1. Lineage (NCBI taxonomy): Eukaryota > Metazoa > Chordata > Actinopteri > Cypriniformes > Cyprinidae > Labeo > Labeo catla. The sequence continues at coordinate 39,927 of VONZ01001361.1, read as the reverse complement.
TAAGCAATGCATATTACTAATCAAAAATTAAATTTTAATATATATTTACGGTAGGAAATGTACAAAATATCTTCATGGAACATAATCTTTACTTAATATCCTAATCATTTTTGGCATAAAAGAAAAATCGATCATTCTGACCCATACAATGTGTCTTTGGGTACTGCTACAAATATACCTGTGCAACTTATGACTGGATTTGTGGTACAGGGTCACATTTTCTTATTATTATCAATGTTGAAAACAATTCTGCTGCTTGATATTTTTAATATATTTATTATATTTGTGAAAACGTTTTTTTTTTTTTTTGATGATGACGATTAGAAAGTTCATAAAAAAATAATATTTATGTGTAGAATTTCTTTGTAACATAAATGTGTTTACTGTTGACTAATTATCAATTTAATGCATCATTGGTGGAAAAAACAGTATTATGTTCTTTAAAAACGTACTAACCCCAATCTATGAAACAGTGTTGTTTAAATAAATTTTTATAATAACATACAATGATAATTTTATGTTTTTCATTATACGCTATACACTTTCATACTGTATATCAGTGGTCGGCAACAGGCGGCCCGCCAGCAATAATATCTGGACCGCGCCCGAAGACAAGATTATTTTGATAGCGGCTGGTTCTGAAATAGATCTGTCACAACAGCAACAATTACCCACAATTTATTCAAATCGCTTTTGAATAAGCGTTTGCTGTTCTTGCGGTTAAGCACGTTTACTTTCGATTTCGCGATCACGCGTAATCTGTGTAAAGGGAGCACATCTCACGATATAACACCGTGTACTATTACACGTGGCCAGGACATGTGATAAAAGGAGTTTTTGTCCTAATAGCCGTAATGGCGACACACAAAATTTCTATTTAAGAAACGGTTTCTATTTCTGCAACGTCGCGGCTGGAACAACACAAACACAAACTATGAGAGTTATAATCTCAGGTACTGATTATGTACTTTATTCAATGCTAAAAATGTCTAATGTTAGTTTGAATATCATTCTGCGAGACATTTATAGCCATGCTGAAAGCAACAACAGATAGTTTACCTCAGATCTTGAAAATAAATTTAATCAAACATATGTTAAAACTGCGAACCAACAAGTGTTTTCCATGACAAAGATGGTATCGGTCATTCAATATTTAGTTTTAACAATGTTAAAAAGGTTTAATATTAATGAATTAGATTATAAAATTCTATTTCGTTAAGAGTGCAGTGCAATTCTGCGCTTCTGAATGGCTGTGGCGTCACGTGACTCACGTCTGACGTGGACAGCTAAATTGCTAAGACTGTTTAGTTGTGCCATCTTACAACCAATGTATAGTAAATGTAAGTCAAAGTGTTGCCTATGTAACCAGTTAAAACTTGTGGCGATGAGGTCTTAAAATGTTTGGTAAGAGTCTTAAAAATGTATTAAATTTAACTCATGATTCCTGTATGTACCCTGGAGTAACAGCTCACTACCAGTTACAAAAGACACTGTAACAGTCTGTCACAGGCACATCTAGTTTTATTTTATTAATTAATTTCTTAAATGATCCTTTAACTGTGTTCTGGTCCGCCATCTAGTGGCAAAAATTTTTGCCAACCCCTACTTGCCAACCCCTGCTGTATATTTTATACAATATTATATATTATTATATTTGTCATTAATAATTCAAATACATTTTTAAAACTTTAAACCTTAACATGCATCTAAAAACAAGAATAGCTCACTTTTTCTTGGTTGCCTCAACAAGTTTGATTTTCCTTCCATTGATCTCCTTCCCAGACAACTTCTCCAGGGCATTTTTTAGATCACTATGAGTAGCAAACTCAACCACACTGTAGAAACGTAAAAAAAATAAGCAAAAACGCAGAACAATATCAATCTCGATTCATGAAAAACATTCTTGCAGAGAGAGTAACAGGAAAGAAAACAGCCAGCTCACCCCTCATTAAGCTTTGGCCGATGGGCATCTGCAAAAGTAACCTCTCCAGCTTGTCTCATGAAATCCTTTAAATCCTACACACAGTACACCAGCATTCTGAGTTAGCTAAACAACTCAGATGATCGCTTTTACACGTTTTATAAAATATCAAAGTAACTTAACTATCAAAGTCGGGGTCCGAGAATCTCTCAGCTCATGCTCAAGCCTGGACCATGTTAAATATGCTCGACACAAACATTAAAATTAGGCTGAAGAAAATTCTGTGTCTGTATAGGAATTCGTAATCAGAAAAAAACTTTAAAACCTTTGAATCACAACTTGTGTTGCGGAGGAATGAAGCCACATTTCATGCTCTTATAAATCTCTATTCAATGCTTTGTGAGGCTACCCCTGGCTCCTAAACACTGTGTAAACACAAAGACCTCTATGTCTCTATGCCAAAATTAACAAGCGCTGGAATGAAAAGGAGTAGCGTATCAATCAAAGGCACCATTGGCTTGCAATGCTGAAACATTCCCGGACCCCTGTACTACAAGACTAGCAGAGGAAATATGTGGAGCAGCTTGTAAAAAAGGGCCCCACATTTGATAAAATGTACATTTACATTTACATGGCAGGTGCATTCTTACCAAAACACAAGTGTATACAGTGTAGCAGAGCACAGGGCTTCCCTCCATCGATCGTACCCTATTTGTGCCGTCCCCTCAAGGGCACTGAGCGTGAACAGCGAGGAAGAGATTATAGACTAATACCTGGGAACGTACCCATCGGGCTGGGGCCATAACCTGGAGATTTTATCCTCGGGACCACCGGGGTGGGTGAGTATACCGATCGAAGCCTCTCAAATTACCGAACCCCTCGATTGACTGCGTATGCCAGAGATTGGCTTGTTTCTCTTTTTCTCTCGCTCTCTTTCTGCCCCTCTCTCTTTCACTCTCTGTCTCTCTCACGCTCTCTTTCAGCTCGGCACCGTCACAAACTGCGCTTTGTAGCGGCAGCCGCTGCGTCTAGAGCGAGAGGGCATCACTCACAGAGAGCTCTCATGCGATCGGCGGAGGTCAACTAGGCGTGGGACACAATGGGAGTGGCTTAAGCAGAGAGAGGGGCCCTGTAGGGGTTAACTCCACCATTAGCGAGCTCTTCCATACGACACAACAGTCAGGCTGGCAAATAGAGGGGTGAACAATTGGTTAAAACAGAGGCAAAGTGACTTAACCTCACCGCTTCCTTTTCTCTAGCACTAATGGAGTATTTATTATATGACCTATAAGTTCAGAATGACACTTTTTGCCAGTGATTTACATTTAATTAGGTAATTGAAACAATATAATGCTACATATTCTATGCATCTATGAAGGAAATCCTTCTTTTTTTGTCATTTGCAATGACTGGGAATATAACTGACTCACCAAACTTGACAGGAAATCGTTGTACACTTACCTGCCAGCTGACTCTCGACGACAAATTCTCCACAATGAGGCGATTCTCTGTGCGCATTGGTGGAGGATTCCTGAAACGTGAAATGCCTGGAGTTACTGGCTTGATTTCTAAATGAGACTAAACTAAACATAACATGTTTATACAACCCTACCTGTGCAAACATGCCATACCTTTTTCCACAAATTTTGTATGTATGCAAACTGTATTTAGTAAGTGTGCAGTTCTCATATTGTATTTTCAGAACGTTTTGGAATATTTGTCCTCTCTACAAATTTGTACGTACTATGCGTTCCATACGTGCTATGGAATGACGTCTAAGTTCATTGTCTGTGTACTCCTGCTCAAAAAGGTAGGATATGGCAAAAAACTCCATCTCATTTTCTCCTACAACTTCAGAATCATCGGACGTCGTTGTACCTTTTTGTTTGTAAAGGCACAAACAACAGCGTTTGACTTTTTACTTCCACTTCCATAGTCTTTGCGCGTTTGTTTTGTAAACACTGGGTCTGCAGTTCCGCCTACGTCGCGCGTGACCTTTCGACGTGTTTCGCAGTACGTAGCATTGTGGATGCGCATCTCAGAGCTAGTGCTACACAAGCTTTTGTGCTTAAAAAGTATACAAATTTTTATTTTTAGAAAAAAACGACCGATCGTTTCGCTAGATAAGACCCTTCTTCTGTGGATGGGATCGTTTGAAGCTGCATTTAAACTGCATTTTGCAAGTTCAAAATCGGGCACCATTGAAGTCCATTATATGGAAAAAAAATCCTGAAATGCTTTCCTCAAAAACCAATTTCTTTACGACTGAAGACAGAAAGACATAAACTTCTTGGATGACAAGAGGGGCGAGTAAAATTATTTCTAAATTGTTGTTCTGGAAGTGGACTTCTCCTTTGAATGCTTTTTAAATGTGTTTTTTGATTGTGGGACAGCAGTTTGCACTAATTCTGTAGAATGGCCCATATACAATTTTATTTAAAAGTTCTGGGTTCAGCAAGACTTTAAAAAGTTTCTTATGCTCACCAAGACTGCATTTATTTGACAAAAAAATACAGTAAAAGCAGATATATTGTGAAATACTATCACAATTTAAAAAAAATTGTGCTGCTTAATATTTTTTCAGGATTCTTTGACAAAAAGACAGTTCAAAAGTTCAGCATTTATTTGCGCTAGATTTTTTGTAACAAGGCCTTTCTGTTTTAATCAATTTAAAGAGATAGTTAACCCAAAAATGCAGGTTCTGAAAGCTCTTGGATTTGATCAAAAAAATTTTGTTCCGAGGACGAACAAAGGTCTTGTGGGTTCGGAACGACATGAGGGTGAGTATTTTGTGGCAGAATTTTCATTTTTGGGTGAACTATCCCTTTAATGCATACTTTCTGAATAAAACTATAAAAAAAAGAAAATCATACAGAACATTCAACAAAAATTGACCCCTACCTCCGACTGTCCTGGGAGCCACGAGCATACCGACCAGGAAAACGTCCTCCACCACCACCACCACCACCACGGCCTCGACCCCCACGCAGACGGACACGGGCATGTTCAATGGTCACCCTGCAATCAAAACATCCCTCGTATATGTCTCTGCTAAGTCTCAGTTCCTGCCAAGGCTTCTTCTTTTCCTCTTCCTAAACATTCTTAGAAAGATTTTCCTTAACCTTGTTGATTTTGGTCTGCTCACTGAGGTAATTAAGATTGTTTTGAAGCAATATTAAGAAAAGCAATATAAAAATAGACAATGATTAAAAAAGTACCTCTCATTGCAGAGCTCTTTCCCATCAAGCTCATAAACAGCATCTTCAGCATCTCTCGGATCATCAAATTCCTGCAAGCAAAACGGAACATTTACATGTGAATATTATACACGGCACAGGTTTAGTGACATGTCGCCTTTCTTGATCTTTTGTTTATTTTTTCCTAATTACTTTTTCAATTAATTTAACTTATATAATATTCAAAAAAGTCAATTTTGTTCAAATTTGTTAAATTGCAAATGCGTATTATATACACTATTGTTAAAATATATTTAGGTCAGTAAAAATTGGCTTAATAATACACAGATACTTAATGGTTGTGTCTTAAAACCTGGAGAGCTGTCTACCACCATAGATGAATGCTATGTAGGCATTTCACTAGGCTTTGAAACGCAACCCATGTGTTATTATTTATTACAATGTTATTACAATATTACATGTTATTACATAGCACTGACATGCACAGAGCGTTATCACAAAATTGTTAAATTGTCTACGAAAGGCAAAACGTACTACAAATCCGAAGCCTCTTTTCAGGTCAATGTCCCTGATTCTTCCATAACCCTTGAAGAACCGCTCGACGTCCTTCTCTCGAGCAGAGGGGTTTAATCGCCCGATGAAAATACGACACCCGCTCATCCTCCTTAAAACAACCGCAAACAAGTTAAAACAACCGTAATATAATGATACTGTCATTCTGCAAGTGTCAAACACCTACGCATTTCTGCAACAATAATGGCTCGAGGCCACAACCCACATCCAGAGAGCGCTCATTAACTGCTGCTGAATCGCTGCACAAAATATAGTCGTTTAAACAACACATGCCTTAAAAGCTGAATTCAGGCCAGTGTAAAGATGCAGCGGTCTCAAGTACATACCTATAACGTTACCTGATGTTTCTTCTCTGAATGTGTCGTGCCTGTGCGAACAGCCCCCTCACAAAATGGAGTCAGTGTAGAGCTGCGAGCGACGCTCAGCGCTGATCTGAGATCAGTTCAGAACACAACCACTGTACTACTGACAGATACACTGTGAATGCTACTGTGGTTATTCACATTTAAACGATTATGTAGCTATCTACGTATTATGAAAATAAATGTTAAATGATGAAAATTTGTCAAACGTAAGGGTATGTTAAAATGATTTTCTTTAGAGAGACGAAACATTTTTGTTATGTCATTGTCACTTATTTCTATATTTATTTAGGGTATAAAATACTAGATGAAACGGCGCGTATATGGGAAACGTCTTGAAAAAAAGGGTACGCATTTCTAGTAATTGTGCAGCTAATTCTCATGTTTTGGAAAGTTTTGGAATATTTGTCCTCTCCCCAAATTTGTCACTACCGAAACAGTAATATATATAATTTAATTAAAAGGGTTATATTGGAATATTTAGATTTTGCCTAAACTACACTGTAAATATTTTTATTTTTGCTGTTTTATTCATTTTATTTTTTCAAAGATAGATCAATATAGAAATTATATGTTAACAATATTTCAAGTGTAATTTATGAGATTTGTTGTATTTTGGATACAATTTTTCTTTGTAAAAGGCAAAGGTTGATCATACTGATTTCAAATCATAACATCTTACCTGATAATTCAGTAGCCTATACTTTATTTTTGACAAAACATATTTCGGTAGTGATGGCACATTTTCGGTAGTGACAGTAATACAGAATTTTAACTTGCAAACTAAAACACTACTAAAACATACTAAAATACAAAAAATGTGTTTATTTCCCCCAAATATGAGGATTATGTGTTCCCATTTGTCACTAGGGAAACAATGACGACATGTTTCGGTCGTGACTGTTTTGGTAGTGACAATTTTATGTGATAACACCCCACAAAAAACAAAAAACAAAAAATAAAACAAAGATGTCAGTACCGAAACTGTTTCGGTAACGTTAGTGACAATTTCAGATAGCCTACTTTTGAAGCTAGCTCAAAGATGCTAATCAGCACATGGTTAGCTATCACAGTTCTGTGCACATCTAAAAAATAAATGTTATGGAATAACTCTCAAAAAATGTTTAATTATCGAAAAACGGTGTTTGGTAGTGACGTCCTTTAAAGTTCCACACAGATTTTTCATATTTAAACACATTTACCTCAAAATAATGGGACCTACTACCGTGTAGCTATGAGAGAGTGGGACACAAACGTTTCCTAATCATAAATGTAGGGGTGTAGTTAAAATCAGTCTCAGCCAATGGACTAAAACATACATTGTTCTGGTAGTGACATGAAAATGTGGAACACGTTTTTGATACATAAAGTTTCACAATTTACAAAGAAATATTAAATATATTTTTTTATATTTAAGTATCAAAAATATACTTTTAACAACAACAATGGAAAAAAATATTTCAATATCATTTTCATAAGTTCATGTAGGGGTTAGAGTTCGGAACAGCCACCTTAAATGATTATTTGAAATATATTAAGCGTACTAATATTTTAAATATTATTGTGGGTTTAAATACATAATAGAAGGATCTTAGTAAACATCTAAGATTTGAATACTTACTTTTTAAATGTGTTTTTTAGCTGTGAGACAGCAGTTTGCACCAATTCTGCAGAATGGCCCCGATATATTGCAACGAATTGTACTGATTCAGTTGAACCGGTTCACAAAAATCAGTTTGAATGATTCTTCATCGCGAACTAAATCTCTCCGAGCCGTCACCTTCGACTCATTGAACGGAGAACCGCCTCTTTTGGTCTGAGTCTGTCTCATCAAAAAACCGTCCTGGACTGTTCATAATTGCTCACCACTATTTGGATTCTAAACGAGATCCATAATGGCTGCAATACAACGTAATCATGCGTCGTTCTATTGAATCGGCTCTTTGAAAGAACTGTTCAAAAGAACCGAAACGCAGAAATGAGTCGGACTTCTCATCCTACTGTAACTATATGTACAAAGCTCCAACACTAGATGGCGTTAAAGTACAACATTAATTATTTACTAATCTTATGTGCACTTTGCCCTCAATACAAATGAACCTGTTATGTCATATGACAATACGGATATAAATATAAACAGAGTGAACCACAAGACAAGCGCCAATAAACCACCATAATAAACACCACTTGAGCACTTCAAATGAAAGCTTTAATTAGAAATAGTTATATACACACTGTAGAATTAAATTAAACTTTATACAAATATTAAAATACTATCTTCACACCCACAGCAATGTACAGAGGAAAACCAAAAGAAGTGTAATGGGGATGGGGGAGCTGGGTGGATGAGTCAACTTAAATTACATTTGCAGAAAAACACCGTACAACAGTGTTTCACACACATCCTAGATATCCTTTTTTACTTGCGTCCTTTCTTTTTTAAACTTAAAAACATCCTTTGAAACTGATAAAAGTTTGAAAAGTTCATATTTCACGTTCACTGACAAAAAAAAAAAACAAACAAAACAAAACGCTTCTGAGGAAGTACGGGTGGACAATCTTTTTTGTCACATCCTCCAAACCCTACGTCTGAAAATCAACAAGACAATGTTTATGCATAGAAAAGAAAACGTAAGGCCATAAGGAAACTGAAGACATATTACCATAAAGCCAGTGAGATGGAAGAAACACATGATTACAAAGTGAGAAATGTATGAAATGTACAAGTTTTAAGGCAGCAGTAATATTTTGCCTTCAGTTTGCATGAAAAAATAAAAGTAAATTAATTTACAAAGCCAGGAACACAAAACTGAGGATGTGCAGATAGGCAAACTGCCCTCTCTCTCCAAAGTCAGACACACAAAAATATATATATATTTAATGCATGATGACAAACATCAGAATTTGAGTCAACCACAGGGAATATACACATGAGGCGGCAATGGGCAAGGATGTAAAATGCAAACTCAAAACGATTCATTGGTTTTCATTTTTAAATGTCAATTTGCCAAAAAAAACATTATGAGTGAAGGACAAAGCCATCTGGAGCTATTTCATATATGGTCTATACAGTGCATTAATACAATACACAACCTATTTAAGATCTCTGATTCATTCTGTTTACAAATACCATTTTAATAGCACATGGCTAAAATAATTTATTAAGGAAACTTAATAAAGCAGCTCCTATCCTTGGCTTTGCAAAACATTCAATGCAATATATGTTTAATTTTCATTAATTAAAAGTGAATTTAACTTGCTTAAATCCAAATATTATAAGTCAGAGTTAAAGCTCATAAGGTGTAACGCCCAATAATGAACTTAGTCCACACCCATAAATGTCTTCTTGGAAAAAGAACATACAAGTGATTAAAAAAAAAATTAAATTAAAAATAAACCTTTTTTTTTACTTGTGCGTGCAACACATAAACATGAGAGAGATATACTTACGTTTAAAAGACGAAATAGTTATTTCTCTCAATGAGACTTAACACGAAGTATATCTCTCTCACTTTGGACAAACAGACATGTAGACAAGGAACATCCATTCTAGTTAAATAACGTCTCAATTAGAAAATGGAGGTATTGAAAATGTTTCCTATTTTGGGGAAAAGAAGCCTAGATGATACATCAGCCCTCTTTGAATCACAACAGCCACAGTCACACAGGCATTAGAAACGCACACGCACACACACACACACGCAGAGCACAGCACAGGTACTTCTTGACAAATAAAAAGGCAAGCATGTATCTGAATACAGTACAATGTAAATCAGTTCAACCCTGCGTCTCGCACAAGGGGACGAGTGTGGAGATGGTTCTATGCGTCTCATGCGTCGATCGTGCCGTGCTCCTGTGTGTACGCGTGTGGAACGAAACAGAAAAAAGAAATTGCACAGAACATGCAGCATCAAAGAGAAAAGAGCCTGGCTTAGCAAATCCTTGCTGAACTCTCCCCTTCGCAAGAGGTCACAGTCATTGACGGAGCAGAGGTCCACGGCGTAATCTGAATGCATTCGTTTGTAATTAGTGAATCCTCGCCGTGACGAGGTAAGCCTGTGAGTGCAACTGATTATTAGCGCACCTGCGAGGAAAGGCGCGACGTGTTAGACTCGAGCGTTTGCGCATCCCTTTCAGGGGTCATCCGGGCAAAGGCTCCTTGCTGTGAAGAGAGCTGCCGGACTCCATGGGGGCCACGCAGCTTGTAAAGCCCATGGGCGGGCGATTTGTTGGCAGAGGGACAGCTGACGGATCTTATTTACTGCTGCGGTCTGACGGGTGGCTGTGGGGTACGTGTTTGGTGAGAAGCTTTAGGGGTTACAGTCCTGGCCAGCGATGACAGAGAGAGGGGAGACTGCACACAGACTCAGGCTTCCTTTAGCAATGGAATATCTGGAGAAAAGACATGAAGAAAGTATGTTAGGCATGGTGGCATGAGTATTTAAAAACATATTTTAGTGGAAAAAAAGGCATGTTTTTAATATTAAAAATGCTAACCACACATACAATGACTAGAATACACATCTTCTATAATGAGAGTGCTTTTCAATACAAATTGAATTTCTTTTTTGATATTTTTTGGGAGCACAAAGTCAAAAAAATGTCAGAAGATTATTTGATATTTTAAGAGACTTTCTTAAAATATCAAATAATGTTTTCGTGACACAGCCAGGTACAAAACATTTTGTTGTAATAATATTAATGAATTGATAATTCATAATTTGTGTGCGTGTGTTTTACAAATATTATGAAGAGTACATTTATATTTTTTTATGTATACAGAGAGATAAACATTACATAATATAATTTAAGTAATATTATTAATAATTATTTTGTATCTCTCAGCTGTAAGCAATAATATTCATAATTTGCAGTTATATTGTGTTTTAAACTTGTTTAAAAAAGATTCATTTAAAAATATTTACATAATGCATAAGTCTCTTAAAATATCAAATCATTTTATGACAAGGACAGGTTAGCTGAGATTGTAAAAAACTTATTTAACAAATCTATAATAAAGTACATATAATTTAAAAAAAGGTTTAAATAATTTAATTTTACAATTTATATTTTATATTATATTATTATATTTATATTATTAAAATATGTGTGCATATATATATATATTTAATAATTTATCATTTTAAGTGTAAAAATTCAACTATTAAAATTTAAACAAAATATATGCAATCAATCAAATATAACCCTCAGATATATAATGTGCATTTGCAGCATATTTTTCATTATTATTATTATTATTACTATTATTTAAGTTCACTTCATTTATTATGTCATTACATTTGGAGATTGAAAATATGTGTGCATATATATATATATATATATATATATATATGCGTTTTTTTTAAATAAGGCTATGTTCACACTTGGCGTCTTTTTTGACAAGAAAAAGTTGACAACAGCGCTTTTTTAGTAAAAAAAAAAAATCTGGCAGCATTGCAGCCGAGGGCGTCTTTTGTTGCTATAACAACAGCTGCAATCGTATGAATCTCGAGAAAAGAGGAAGCTCGCTCTTGCGCTGGTGTTTTGTTTTTTTAGCATTTTTGTCCTTTACTTGATAGGGCAGTATTTAGACAGGAAGCGAAGTGGGATAGAGAGAGAGAGAGAGAGAGAGAGAGGAAGGATCTGCGAGCCGAGACTGGAAAAAGGGACGCCCAAAGCGCAGCGGCGTTCATGTTAACTTCAAAAACCGACGCGCGGCTCCGATAGCCTTGTGGGCAGCGCGTCGGTTTTTAAAGTTAACGGGGAGGAGAATGTCGGTTAACAACAATAAAATAAAAGTCTATCAACCGGCACGGTCTCCATTTTTTCTTGTTGTTCTTGTTGTTATGGAAACGTCAGTTCTGGCTACTTGCTTGTCATTGGTCAGCTGTCAAAAAGGCGCTTGACGTAGGGCGTTTCTTTCATAAAAGTTGAACTTTTTTTAACTTGAAAAGACGCTCTGAGCTGCAGAAAAAGATGCCGGCGGTGGCGTTTAAAAAAAGCGCTCATGACTTTTTTGAAAAGACGGTTTACTCCATAGGATTATAATGTAAAACAGACGCTGGCAGTTTGAAAAAAGACGCCAAGTGTGAACATAGCCTAAAGCGTACATTTTTAAATTTCATTTGATAATCATTTTAAGTGTAAAAATTACACTATTCAAATTTAACCAAATATATGTAATCAATTAAATATAACCCTTAGATATATAATATGAATTGTTTCAATATTATTATACATTTTTTATTTCGAAATTTGTAATTTTTTTATTGTTAAATATGGAGACAGAATTGTTGCACAATTGCATGATAATATTATATATATATATATATATATATATATTAAAAATTGTAAATAAAGTAAAATTATAAAATGTACACTTTATTTAATCTTAAAACTATATATATATATATATATATATATATATATATATAGTTTTTTTTTTACAATTTTAAGTGTATAATATGTAAGCAATTTAATATAACTCTTACATATATAATATGCAAAATATTAAATATTACTTCATTTATTATGGACACTTAATGTTGTATATCATTAAATATGGAGATAGATTTGTTGCATAATTCCAACAGATTATGATCCACAAAGAAATCTAAAGAGAATAACAAAAAATAAACATTTTGACAAATAAAAAATAAAATCTTATAGTTTCACAAATATAAAAATAAATTCACAAATAAATAAAAAACATTCACAAATATATATTTTTTTGTGATTGAAACATTGTTGGGGGGATTCTGAAACATTTCTAGCGTCAAGATGCTGACAAATCCACAAATGTGTGGAATCCACCCTCTATCTATTCAAGCTAATCAGATAACAGCCACACTTCGCTAACCAATCGTGGCATGTTCTCGCTGTAACCAACCGTTATAGTCTATTTGCAAGTCTCAGTTTATTTATTTGTGAATTTAATTCATGTCTAAGATTTATTTGTGCATCTCTTTCTATTTATTTGTCAATATTTTATTTGTAATTTTGCAACAATTCTATCTCCATACGTTAAACCACACATCACCTCTAGATCTGCAAGAACTCACCATCGCCATAGTCTTCGGCAGAAGTGACTGAAAGCAAGCTGTGCTGATCGCTGCTCTCGCTGCTCTGCCTGCGGTGGAGAGGCGCAGCGGCACCAGGCTGCTCAGCAGCCCAGGAAGGAGAGGATGAGGAGGATGGAGAGGAGGAAGAGGGCACCTGGTGAACCAATACAGTCTCTGCGTGACACGAGGACGCAGCAGTCGAGGTGGAGGGAAAACTGTAACTCGCCTGAGCCTGTTCGAGAGGTTCGTTCAAACCCTCGGCCTGAGGGCCCTCCGACAGCACGATCTGAACGCGGGACTCAGGAGGGGGCACAGAATTGCCGCCTGCGCCATACACCGCCTCCTCGTAGGAGGGCAGCGAGACCTGAACGCCCTCCACCATGATGGAGGTAGGCTGTCCTGACACACCCTGCTCCCGGCTGCTTTGAAAGAGAGAAGGAGAGATGTGGAAATAAAAATACGGCTTAAACGAACTGTATCAAATCCTGACCTGCCTGATCTGTGGCTTACATCACAGTGAGCTGATTATGCAACGGCAAATTACTGAAACAACAGCGCCCTAGGGGAGATGCCATATTTGTCCATGTCAAACAGTTGGAATTACGATCGACTTTAAATCTGCACGCTACTATCAGTAGTACAGTACATTTATGTTCTCAAAGGATGTGCATGCAGAGATACCAAAAAGTATTTGGACAATTAACGAAATAGTTTACCCAAAATTGAAAATTGACATTATTTACTCACCCTAATGTCATTCCAAACCTGCATAAGTTTCTTTCTTATGTTAACATGAAAAGATATTTTAAAGAATTGTGAAGAACAGAACAGTTATTGTTCCCCATTGACCTCCATAGTATGGAAAAAATACTATGGAAGTCAATGTGGACCATCAACTATTTGATTACCAGCATTCTTCAAAATATCTTCTTTCATGTTCAACATAAGAAAGAAACTCATACAGGTTTGGAACGACAGTAAATCATAACAAAAATTTCATTTTTGGGTGAACTGTCTCTTTAAGTCACGTTCAAAATGTATTTACAATGTCTTTGGACTGTATAATAAAATACTAAACTGAGCACCATTTTTAAGCACAAATTTTTAAAAGCACAAAGTTTACAATTATAAAAATACATTGTTTCAAATAGTTCAAAAATACGTTTTTGGATGCTTTCTGGTTGTCAACTTGTAGTAGAACATGGAAATATTTCATATATACAAAATATTAAAAGTATGTACATGTACATCAAAAGTTTGCAAGTAATGAACACTTTTATTCGGAAAAGAATGCATTAAATTGATTAAAAGTGACATTTTTAAATGTTACAAAAAGTTTCTATTTTAACTAAAGGTTGTTCTTTCTAGAAAAAAAAAAAAAAAAAAGAATCAAAGAATCCTGAGAAAATGTATCATGGTCTTAAAAAAAATATTAATAAACACAAGCATTTCAACATGTATAATAACAAATGTTTAATGCGCCGCAAATCACAGTATTTTACAATATTACTGTTTGTTACTGCATTTTGATCAAATAAATGCAGGGTTGATGAACATAAGATATTAGATTTCTAAATGCCTCCTAAATAGTGTCCAAATACTTTTTTTGGGCTCCTGTTAATGTTTATTGTCTCCTGAAGCTTTCTTATAACAACAAAATAGTCACAATTTAGATTTCCATCACCATTTCCATCCTCCAATTAAATAGGCCTTTTTCTGCTGCTGTTCCTTTAAAGAGGACATCAAATGCCCATTTTCCACAAGTTGGTATGATTCTTTAGGGTCTTCATGAAATATCTGCAACATACTTTGTTTAAAATTCCTCAGTGTTTGTGTAAAACAACACCCTTTTTAACAGCTCTGTTTACAGTGACCTGTTTCAGTGCATGTCTCTTTAAATGATAATGAGCTACTTCTCACCCCGCTCCTCTCTTCCATTTTTTGTTGATTTGGTGGTAGATTACCATCAAAAACAAAACCAATCCACTGTGTCCTCAGTGGCTCTGATGTCGGGAGAAAATGAAGACTCTTATGTTCATTTTTACATCGAACTACAAAACACCTGCATTGCTTACAAAACGTTGTCACTACAGCTGCTCAAGCGAGGAGAAAATTGCAGAAATATGCTACGGGACAGTTCATCAGATCACTGTAGGGCGGTTGTTTTCACACACTGCCAAGACACATTTATATGCAAACACCATGTAAAAGTGAATTTTGCATTTGATGTCCCCTTCAAGAACTATGTAAAATCTCTTTTTGTGAGAGTAAAACAAACGTTTTTTAAGCAGCTTTGCTCAGTAAGAATAAGACAGGGCCTTACCGGCTGTGGTGGAAGGACTTGAGTTTGGGCTGAAGCAAAACAAACAGCACAACCAGCAGCAAGATTAGGGCCACAGAGCTGGCAGTGGAGGCCACGATAGACAGAGCCGGCATGGGCAGCGGGGACTGCTGCTCCTCGCCTGGAAGAGAAACACTTTGTTTGATTCACTGCAGTGTGTAAAGCCAATAAAAGGTTTATGGAGCTAGAAACTACATATAGTTAGAAAAAAAAAAAAGAACAACTTTAACCAGCCTATGGTAGTTAGCTGGTCTACCAGCCTGACCAAATTGTTTAAACTTAGCCTGTTTGGTGGTTTTAGAGGGGTTTGGAGTAACTTTAGTAGGTCATGGTGAGAAACCAGCTGACCAAAGAGCTAAAAAAAAAAAAAAAAAAAAAAAAAACCAAACCACTTTCGCATAGTTTAGATATTGTTCTTTTAGTAGCGATAACTTAAAGGGATAGTTCACTTAAAAATTCTGTCATTAATTACTCACCGTCACGTCATTCCAAACCCGTAAGACCTTTGTTCATCAACAGAACACAAATTAAGTTATTTTTGATAAAATCTGAGAGCTTTCTGACCCTTTGTAAACAGCAACACAACTACCACGTTCAAGGCCCAGAAAGATAAGAAGAACATTGTTAAAATATTCCATGTGAAATCAGTGGTAAACAAAAACAACAACTTTATTTAACAATTTCTTCTCTGTATTCAACAATTTCTCCTTCTTTGATGACTTTCACACATACGTCGTGGTACTCTTGTGAATGGCAGCAGAGACTGACACAGAAGAGAAGAAATTATTGAATAAAGTTGTTATTTTTGTAAGTTATTTTGTTATGCAGGGTCAGAAAGCTCTTGGATTTAATCAAAAATCTTAATTTGTGTTCTGAAGATGAACAAAGGTCTTACGGGTGAGTAATTAATAACAGAATTTTCATTTTTGGGTGTACTATTCCTTTAAATAAGGCTAATTAAAAAACAAACAAAACAAAAACATGATGGTTGATGTTTACAGAGCTGCTTTCTGGGACCTACATCTTCTGACGCTGTGCTGAACTCACTTGAACAGCTTGTACATTTCTACATTACTATGATAAACTATGTGTACAATGATCAAGAAGGAGGAAGACTATCCATGTGTGTAATATCCAAATGTCCGAACTTGTGGATCAAGCTTCTCCTGCTGTATGACGTACCTTGCACAGGGTGACAGCTGATCTGCATGGTCGACTTCCACTCTCCGTTATCACAGGTTCGGAATTGGTACCCTCCTTTCAAAATGTATCCCTCATCACAGAAGTACTCAATCACGGTACCCTGGGTCAGTCTGTGGCATGGCGATGGGTGGCAGTTATACCCTCCGTTCTCTGGCTCACTCGGTGGTTGACAAACTGTTGGGAAATAAGCTTTATGTAAAAAAAAAAAAAAAGTTTTCATAGTAAAAGTTTTTTACTATTTTGACATGATGTTATTTCGAAAATACAACTGATGAGAAACAGAGAACATAGAGTAGGGTTAAACTGAACATACCATCATTTTTGATACAGCGAGGAGGGTCGGCGGTCCAGTGGCCTGAGACGGTGCAGGTGATGATGCTGTAGCCATCCAACGTGTATCCTGGATCGCAGCTGTACTGTAGCAGCGTGCCAACAGGGAAGGAGCCGCGATTTGTTTCCGTCAGGTTCCCACGGCCATGAGGCACAACTGAGGGTCTGGGACAACCTATAGGAGCAGAAAGAACAGACGTCAGCATAAAAAACATCAAGCTCAACTCCAAAAAAGAGCTAATCCATCAACCCATTCAAATTTCCCTTGGGGCATGGTGCTGTTATAGTGTCCTTCAATACAACTCTGAAAACGGCAGTTATTTAATAATGATAAAAGCAGTGTACTGGCTTTGAATGTAGGACAACAAATCCAACCTGAAACTCTCATCCTCAAGTTATTTATTACAAATCTTGAATGTCAACCAAAATGTACTGTTGAGGTAAAAAAATTTACATACACCTTGAAGATCTGGTCAAAATATATGTTATTTTTTATTTAGTACTGACCTGAATAAGATATTTCCCATAAAATACATTTCCATATAGTCCACAAGAGAAAAAAATAGTTGAATTTATAAAAATTACCCTGTTCAAAAGTTTACATAAACTTAATTCTTAATACAGTTTTATTTTTTAGAGATAGTTGTTCCCTTGTTTGTCCTGAACAGTTAAATTGCCTTCTGTTCTTTAGAAAAATCTTTCAGGTCCCACAAATTCTTTGTTTATTCCAGCATTTTTGTGTATTTGAACCCTTTCCAACAATGACTGTATGATTTTGAGATCAATCTTTTTACAGTGAGGACAACTGAGGGACTCAAGGGGAAAAACATGCATTAAGAGCCGGGGGGTGAAAACTTTTGAAACGAATGAAGATGTGTACATTTCTCTTATTTGGCCTAAATATCTTTTTTTTTTTCTCCCCATTTAGTACTGCCTTTCAGAAGCTACAGAAGATACATGTTTCCCAGAAAACAAAACAAGTTCAATTTACCCTGATCTTCAAATTCAAAGCATTTTTAAAGGTGCAAGGTGTATGTAAACTTTTGACCTTAACTGTAAATGGTGTTCAAGTGTGATTAGATTAGGTAAATGTCACAAAAAAAGTCCACTGTCTATTGTCAATAACAGACATATCAATGTATAAAGCCACAGCACACACAAAAGTCATTTTTAAACCAGTCAGCTTTCTGTTAGTCAGTGCAGCAAATTTACACGGCAAACTTAAAAATGAGCAAAATCTACATGGGGAACTTTTTCGCCCTCACTCAAAACTCCGGATTGTGTGGACTCCTGCTGAAATGACTGGATGTTGCCCTTAAACTTTCAACGAACAACTGTTATTGTGACCGCACCCTGAGGCTGGTTCAAACGTTTTGAAGTAAAAAATAAAAACAACCCTGTGTTTTCATGGTTGATCATTTCTGTCAGTTTTGCTTTCTTGGGAACCAACATCACATAGACTCTAAAATTCATTATGAGTCAAAGAAAAAAAAAGGGGACCCAAGCAGATCTTATTCTCATATTGCTCTCTAGTATTACATTCCCACTCAAGTTAACAAAAACTTCACCCAGATCACACACATAATGTCCAGCCTTGAGATGGATAACAATACTACATTTCTGCCCTCAGGTTTAATGGCATAAAGCCAGTGGTGTCTCTTTCCCCTCTCATATTCTCCTCCTTTCTCACATGCAAAACAAAAACCACATTTCCTGAGCCACTGAGCCAGAGCTTCACTCACACAACAGATCACTTGAAACATGTAAACATGTCTATCACCTCATTACATTTATCTAGCAGAAGGAAAATAACTCAAACAAACAGGGTCTGTTTGGACAGACCCCCTCGATCACGGTTTTCTCTAATCTGAGCTTTTAACATGCTCTTAAGCTGCGATCAGCCGATTATGTACTCAGAGGATGGGCATACAGCTCTATCGCTTCTGTTTTGACACCAGACAAACAGTCAGGATATGAACCACAGATGCAGAGCTTCACAATCTATTATATCAAACATGTGCAAATCAGTTGATTTGTTTAGATGGAACCTATGATCTGTAGGGCTTATGATTTCCGCAATGCAGAAAACACGGACGGAATCGCGGAATCCAGTCATGAAAATTTTATTTACTGTATAACACAAAATGCCACAGACTTCACCAAATTTTGGATGAATAAATCCAAAGTAGGTCAGTACACTTAAATCAAAACGCGATATGGCCACAAAATACTATTTAAAATATAAATCTTGCGTATTCTGTGTGTCTATGTGTGAATGAATGGCGCAGACTTGCGGTTTTGTTTACTACACGTACCGAAGCACGCGTGACTGTTAAATATATCCGTGCATGTGCGAAGCACGCGTGACTGTGAAGCTCGCTGTGTTTTCAGCCTCTGCCAACACAATATATGAGTACAGGAACATAAACATAACCTCAGGAACCGTTCTGAGAGTCACTTCATGAGCATTTTAGTTTCTTTTGAGGAAGTTATCATTATATCATATGCATACAGAAACTTAAGGTCTTCACTAGTGCTGTGCAATGATTAATCACGATTAATCGCATCCAAAATAAAAGTTTCTGTTTACATAACATATGTGTGTGTACTGTATATTTACTGTGTGTATATTTATTATGTATATATATAAATACACACACATGCACGGATATATTTAACAAAAATGTGTTATGTTTATATATTAAATATATTTATATATAATATTAATTATAGTCAATAAAAACAAATATGTGAATATTTTGCTAAATATATACTGTGTGTGTATTTATATATACATAATAAACATACACAGTACACACACATATATTAGGTAAACAAATTTTTTTATCTTGGATGTGATTAATCACTATTAATCATTGCACAGCACTAGTATTCACAGCAACTCGTCAAAATAAAAGTTCAGTTTAACTTGAAAAAACTGTGACAAATATATTACTTAATATACTGTTAGTACTACAACTAATAATAAAATTATTATCAAAATATTTACATATATTTACCAGACAAATGTAAATACACACAGTATTTCTGAAAAAAAAAAAAAAAAAAACTGCTAAAATTGGCAAAAAATGCTGAAATTGGCAAAGATAAAACTGAATTTGATGGAAAACTTATTTCACAGGGCCTTAAAAATGTATTTTTTTGTTAAACTCTTAATAAATTAGTGTTAAATTGTGTAAGTTTCATGATGTTAATTAATTAAGCATTTTAATTCATATTTTTTAATTTAACCAATAAAAGTCTAGAAAAATGAAAATGGAAAAAACATAATCCAGAAAAAATTAAATGAAAAAAAAAAAAGTGAATTTAGAAAAAAAATAAAATGGAATTTAGGGAGGATTTCATAGGGCCTTATCCTAGTAAAAAAGTAATAGATTTAAAACGCATTTATTTTATTTTATACTAACTATAGATTAAGTCTATTAACATATTTACTAACTGATATAAAAATTGTAATTAAACTTTTTTTGGACTACTACTGGTGCACAATGCACATTTCTTAATATTAAGCCTAAAATATGTTTTAATGTCACTGTTACTGAGGATTGGGTGATCTTAAAATAATATTGGTCTTTAAATGCAAAACATTTAAAGTGTACCTATATGTAAACTTACATCTTTAGTTGGACTCCAGCAATATGTCCATACAATTAATTAATTAATTAATTAATTAATTCCTTACATTTATATAGCGCTTTTCTGGGCACTCAAAGCGCTTTACATAGAATTAAATTAAAGTGTATTATGCACAAAATTTGTAGTTCCAATTTAGCAGACTTAAAATTTTAGTATAGTAGTTTAGTATACTTAAAGTACATTTGCAGGGTATTTTTTATTAAGTACATAATATGTAAATGTATTTGTAGTATACTTAGCATGAAATAAACACAAATACATTTTAGCATATTTATTTTTCACTAAGGTATATTAATGCACTCTTAAATTTGGATTCTGAGCATATAAGCCACGAGATGACAAAGATGACAAAAACTTTGGAAACCTCACCTACTTTGTTTTGCCCTAGGTCTAAATGAAACTGGATCATGAGACTCTTTTTCTTCCTTGTTGTCATTTCATTGTTACTTTGTGCGTCATTGAAAGGTGGGATCAATCAGGAAAATGAAAGTACCACAGAACTGCGGAAGAACATTTCTTAGTAACGGCCGCCCAGACCTGCCGTGACAAGTTGAACTAGGCCTTCGTGACATCTATAACTGATTGTACACTTGACAATAGATGCCTATCTTAGGAGTACCATATGGGACGGGGTGTGTTAGAAAACATAACGTCTGAAAATATGCACAATAAGTTCCAAGCGAAATTCCAATTAACCTGTTTGGCCGGCAGATGTTTCGTAAGAAACTAGGTTGATTTTTGTCTTCCTCAGTTTTACCAAAAACAATTTCCTAATGCGCCCTTAAGTGGATCCTTGACCCGCTCTACTTAACAGCAATGCTCTGAATTAAATATGACTCATTTAGATAATGAGATGTAAAGCATTTGGTGAAAAATTGCAACAATGAAACTAAATGTCAAACGCATGGTCCTGAACGGCCTTCAACCTCCAACTATCACAATGCAGCACCCAGAAAAAAAACAAACAAAGGGATTTACAGCATAATGAAATTCTAATTATCCTTCATTACAAATGGCTGTGGTCTAAAGCGGATCACATTACTGACCACTGCAGTGCGCAGCTGCTCAGGGAGACCAAAACCCAGCGGCCAAGCCGTGGATTAGACCCTGCTGTCTCAATAAAAATCCTCCCTTGTAAATATGTTTTTATTAGAGATCTCCTTATTACATGGGATGATGTGTTTTTCTCTATTGTTTTTTTTTTATCTCTTCTAATTCAAATCCCTGAGATTGTAAGCAAGCTGTCAGAAAATGGCAGAAGGGGAATTTATTCCCCTCTCCATTTAGGGAATTTGTAAAATGGAGGAGGGTACATGTGGGCACATCGCTCACGGATATGAATCTAAATTAGGAATAGGCAATGTGACCAAAATCTTAAATTGCAGCGTGATTAATTTAATAATCACAATAACAATATATCATGACTTATTTTTGTTGGAAATGCAGCCCCAAAATATTTCATAATTAGTATAATATGTGGTAATGTCTTATTTCTTATCCTCAAATAACTTGATTACTTAAAAAAATTAAAGTGAATATCTCATTTGAAAATGAATAAGTCTGGTGTCAGCACATAACTTTGATACTTTGAGTTATTTTTTGGTCAAGTGGAATAAGAATAAAAACTATTACTGTAAAAAAACAACAACAACAACAACAAAAAAACTAAGCTATAATGAAAAAAAAAAATACCTCAAATAAAAATAATAATAATAATTTCAGTTTCAGTTATCTTTACAACCTCCCTACCTTCAGCTTGAAAATGTTAATTATGTTAATTCAGTGGTTCTCAACAGGGGGGGCGCGCCCCACTGGGGGGGCGCGGAGGGATCGGAAGGGGGGCGCAAATCATGGATCGCGGAACCGGGGGTCCGCCCGGGCCTGGGCGCGAGTAACTTTTGACGTACAAAAATACATAGGCTATAGACTCATATGGATTATTCATTGAAAGGTCGCGATCTCGATTCAAACACACACAATCTTACTGCTATATGATGATGATTTCGCCATGCCTATAAAACCTTTGAAATCGCAATCACATCGGAATATTTAAACCTGCTTTCGCGCAACCGCTGATTCAGAGAGAGCTCTGCTCATGTAAGTTAAGCTTTGTTTGAACAAGCTTCACGACCAGGATACATGGTATATGTTACATTTCTGTGTTGCAAACATTGAATAATAATTAAAGTATTCGGATAAATGTTAATTAGAGCCCTGCACGGGCCTCATATACATTTCCTAGCCCGGCCCTTGTCCGACAGCTTATCAGAATTATCGGCCGAGCCCGTCTTTTCCCCCCTTCTCCCAAAACAGCTTATACTACTCTTTCAACTATTGAAAGTTCAGTTTTGTATGTAATGGTAAAGTGATTTTATTTCGTTTCATTATTTTGTTACGTTAATTTAGAAAAACGTTTGGAGCATTTTTGTTCATTAAATATAGCCTAAAGTTTTTGTTTTTTAAAGTAAGGACTGTTTGATCAATTTTGCCTTCTCAAATCATCACGACTTGTTTAAAATAAAATCTATAGATATAGGCCCAAAAGAGTTCAAGTATAAAACAATGTTAGTTGCAATGTTAAACTTAGAGAAATATGTGCTATTAGACGCATACCCAAATTTGTGCGGAGAGCGGAAGCTAAAGGCGCATTGCAGGACATTGAGGCGCCAGCGCGATGACTTGCATTGTTTTTTCAGTGGAAACAATTTAAAATATTCCGTCATTTTTGCTCATAATACATCTTTCGCAACTGTTAAGGGTCAACTTTTATTTGTGTGCATTCACAGCATCAACAAAACGTTGCAAAAGGTGCTTTGATAAATAAAGAAAACAAACATGATGCGCTTTCTAATGCCTCAACAGGAGCGCTTCACAAAAATGAACCGAAACTCAGCAAATGCATACCTCACAGACATGATACATATATCTATAGAACGCTTGAAATGATTAATTAACGAAATAAAACAAATGCTCTGTCACAAAAACTCTTTCTATATGTCATCTGTAAAGATGCATTTCTAAAGGCGCGTCCCAGTCAGGATCGGCAACTTCATCCTTGCTACACTGAAAACGCTGGTTTATTAATAAATAATTCAAATATCCCCTTATTTCCCCCGAAACATTCATTGTAATTACGTTTGCTGGTGCTTTGTGGCATTTTCAGCCTATTGCGTGCGCTTGAACGCGGATCTTCCACCTGCGCTGATTTGCTGCTGCTGGCGGAGACACTAAACGCTTTCCGAGTCGGTCTCGAAAGTGAAAGCAAAAGTGAAGTCTCGTGGTGTTTCCACCAGCGCGGAAATTTGTTTTCATCACCATAATTGGTGTATGTATAAAATATTAAAATAAGGAGAAGCCTAAAACAGACCCGAGGCCCGGCCTGAGTCTGAACTGTAACTTGAAAATTGTCCCGAAGCCCGGACTTATTTATAACATTTAAAATGGACTAATTTATAAAATTAAATAAAATAATTAACTAACAACTATACTCTTAAAATTGTCTTAATATTAAAATGTAGACTAGCATGTAAAATGTACAATCTTACAGACTTTAGAGGGAGGGAGGGAGGGAGGGGGGTGCCACATGATAGGGGAGGTTTGGGGGGGCTTTAGTTCCAAAAGGTTGAGAACCTCTGTGTTAATTAAACAGTAACTGTGGAAGCCATAAAATACTTGAAATACAATAAAAATTAAATGGAAACAAAAAAGTACATAAATAATACTAACAACTACAAAATTATAAAACAAACAAAAACTAAAAAAAAAAGTTTGGTAACACTTTACAATAAGGTGTCATTTGATAACACTAGGTAATGTATTAATTAACATGAACAAACAATTAACAATACATTTATTACACTATTTTTTAATTCTTTGTTAATGTTAGTTAATAAGAATGCATTTGTTCATAATTCATGTAACTTGTGATTTTAATAAAGCATTAGTAAATGCTGAAATTAACATTATATTAACATTAACAACTAAGATGAAAAAATGCTGTTGAAATATTGTTCATTCTTAGTTCATGTTAACTAATGTAGTTAACTAATGTTGACTAATAAACATTTTTGTAAAGTGTTACCAAAAGTTTTTTAAAATAAAAATAAAAACTGAAATGAAAATCTATTAAATCCCTGCACAAGGCTTCTACCATATGTATGCAGCTAAATAAAATTACTAACATGTACCCAAAACAGCATTTATTTGATTAAAATAAAAATAAAAACAGTAATACTGTGAAATATTATTACAATTTACACTGTTAAAAAATTTTTATTTTAATATATTTTAAATGTAACTTACTCCTGTAATGGCAAAACTGAATTTTCAGCAGCCATTTACTCTTCAGAAATCATACTAATAAGCTAATTCTGTGCTCAAGAAACATTTCTTATTATTATTATCATTATGCTGAAAACTTGTTTTTTTCTGGAAAGGATTTTTTGATGCTTACAAAGTAAACAGCATTTATTTGAAATATTTTTGGTACCATTATAAATGTTGCTTTTGATCAACTTAATGCATCCGTTCTGAATAAAAGTTTTAATTTAACAAAAAATAAATAATTCTTACTGACCCTGAAGCAGATCTATACCAGCCGCCGAGACATTTCTACAGTCATAATGCCCTGCTCTAACCTCACGCGGTGATTCATTCATAATAGATGTTTGTTCATTGAATTCTTAATACAGTTACCACCAAAGCCCACTTCACAAACCGCCTGAGATATCCAGTGGTGTCGGCCAACATGTTTATCGCACTGCAAGTTTGACGTTGTTGACGAAACAAGCGCACCACAGCTGCTGAGATATGAGACTCAACCGTGACATAACATGTCTTGAATGGCTCTCAAAGGGCTAATAACAGTATGTGGTTTCCTTCTTGTAAGAAAACCCTGCATGAGAGAGAGGAGGCCGCGAGACACCCGTGTGTCATGTTTCTGTGTACATAACATGGTTTGGATGACATGAGTTCTGCTGCCGGCGGGAGGGAGGGAAGGAGGGTTGAGTCAATATGTATGTGCGTTTACTGTATCCACATATGTTTTGAAGTGGATTCAAAGAGTTAAAGGGAAACACAGCAGGGGCGTCGCATATCTGTGATGGGAAAAGCTGACTGCGAGAGATAAAGCGCACCCACAGCCTCTCACGGCCGAGCAGGAAGCGCTGTTAAGAAAGTGAGTTGCAGCGAAAGGGGTGTCATTCCTGCAGGGACAGAGGAAAGGAATGAGTTTCCACATGCACGTCTCATAACACAGAAAAAAAAACACAGGAGAAACAGACGAACTTGGCTGGTAAAGCACAACGAGCCCTGACAAGACATCCAGGAGACTCTCCCTGGATAAAAGACTAAACCATGATTGTCTGAACATCGAACTTCTGAATCTACCAAATCATTAATGATTATGGACTTAACGTGCAAACACTGGCAAAAATATTGATAAACATTTCTCAGGACCACCAATTTAACACTGTTTAACATGTCCTTTTTGCATTTTTTATTCAGAAAGAAACAGAAGCACAGACCAGAAGTCATGGGAAGAGAGAAAGAACAAGCAGCCAACAAATAAATTCAAATTTATAATAATAATGATATAATTTATAATTAGAGATGTAGTGAATTGTAAAAAACATTTTAAAAAGACTATCATTTTCATGGTAAGCAATAAAAAGGCTGATATTAAAATGGTATTATTGTAATATTAATATAAAGAGAATTTAGGCATCACATAGTGTAGTATGAAAGGCTGATATTCATTTTGAGATTTACTAAACATTACATTTATTAGTGTTATTAAATTATTTTGATAAAAAAATGTACTTATTAAAATGTATTTATTTATTTTCTTAAATTTTTTTAGCCATTTTTTTTCTAAATCAGCTCATTTTAGTGTAGTTTAGCTTTTTTGTTAAAACAGCTGGTTGTTTTTGGTTTTTAGCTGTTTTCACTAAAAGAACTGTTTTTAGCTAAATCAGATGGTTTTAGTTGGTTTTAACTGGTTTTAGCTGTTTTTGTTAAATCAACTGGCTTTTAGTGGTTTTTAGCTAAGTCAGCTGGTTTTATCTGGCTTTAACAGACTTCATTTTTTTTTAATCTGGTTTTCCCTAAATTACTTGGTTTATGTCTAATTCTAAGTATTTTTTTGCCAAATCAGCATTTTAAATAAATTAGCTGGTTTTAGCTGTTTTTTTTTTTCACTAAATGAACTGGTTTTAGCAGTTTTTTGTCTAAATCAAGTGGTTTTAGCTGTTTTTTAATGTTAAATCAGCTGGTTTAACTGATTTTTAGCTGATTTTCCTTGAATGAGCTGGTTTTAGCTGGGTTTTAGCTTTTTTTGTTTAAGCTAGCAACATGCTAATTCATGCAAGCAACGTTAACAATGTGCTAAATCATGCTAGCAACATGCTAGTGATATGCTAATCTATCTATCTATCTATCTATCTATGGCTTTTAAAACTACTAAATTAAAACGTTCAGACTGAAAACCTTCAAACTTCAAGCTTTTAAAACTACTAGGTTTTTTCAAGCCAACTTAAGTTTGTTTACAAACTTTTTTTTAAAATCCAGTTTTAATGCAAAATTTAGGCATCACAGTGTAGCATTAAAAATTGAAATTCATTTTGAGATTTACTAAAGATTACTTTTAACAATGTTATTAAATTATTTTAAAAGATTGAAGTAAGCATTTAAAACTTAAAGTAAGAATTAGAAGCCAGCAAAATAAATCTAAATGTAAAAAAGGAAATGAGCATGAGCAATGAAATATCCAATGTTAACAAAAAAAAAATAAATAAAATAAAATACAAATGTATTAAATAAATGAATTTAAATCTGGTATCAACCCATAACAAATATGGTTCTACTGACAGATCTTGCTAAAATAACATATCGATCACTGGCCATAAAAATAAATCAATAAATAATGGTTACACTTTACAATAAGGTTCATTAGTTAAACACTAGTTAACAACTTTAGTTAACATGAATGAAGAATGAACAATACTTCTGCAGCATTTACTAATCTCAGTTAGTTAATATCAACATTTACTAATGCATTATTAAAACCAAAGTTGCGCTTGTTAACATTTGTTAATGCACTGTGAATTAACATTAACTAATAATAAGACTGTATTTTATTAACAATAACAAAGATGAATAAATACTGTAATAAATGTATTGTTTATTGTGTGTTCATGTTAGTTAGTACATTAACTACTATTAGCTAATAGAACCTTACTGTAAAGCGTTGCCCAAAAAAACAAGTAAGTAAATAAATCACAGCTATTAATATCAAACAAACTCTCTAAATCAATTCAGCCCTAATATATTTAGTGTCTTTTTGTTTGGGAGCTTGTGTACCCGTCATACCCCGAGAGCCGTTACACACAGACAGCAAAGGGGCCTTAAATGAGGCCCGTTTTCTGAGAGACAGAACAAAAGCATTAACCGAAGCTCCACGTGTTCTTTATTACGCCCTTTTACAGCCCGAGGTCGGCAACTGACTAATTTAAGCAGCTCGTCCTCCTGAACCAAATCGACTGGGAGGGAAAACCGAGAGACACAGTCTGACAGAAGAAACAGAGGAAGAGTCTATTGTTCCTCTCGCCTTTGTCACGGTGAAAAGTGGCAGATGGGTGTTTGCACCCTTCTGATTCCATTCGGACAGCTGTAAGGCACAAGTAACTCCTCTTCTGTGTACAAAGAGGGAAAACAAGGAAGAGATAGAGAGCAAGAGGGGGCACCCGGTGCCCCTGCTGTGTCTGCTATCAGCGGATGGCTCTAGACACAGTGCTCTTGTGTTCGGGATCTGCTGCGTCTTGGCTCACCCACTCCAGGAATGCACTCGGCCCACAGCTAATGACAGACTGGAGCCTCTGTGGTGCACACAAGCAGTCAGAGCAAAAGCTGCTGCCAGTCAGCCGCCAGTATCCTTGGCCAGCAGCTGTACTCGGAGGTGCTGACATCCATTGTGCTGGCTAATGGCTACTAGGAACATGAGTGCGAAAAGAGCATCTGTTTAAACGTGACTAGGCGACTTGGGGGTCAACAGTGAATGGCTATCAAACACGGTCCACACAGACAGATGGTGCAGTGAGTTGTTGTTCTGAAGCAAGGCTTGGAGGTTTCTGGCAATGCTAAGGAAGGGTGGAGTGTTGTTTTCTCAGATGGATTTATGTAAATAGTTTCATTTTTTAATCTCACGCCAGTGGCGGAGTACAGTCAAATCACAAGCCAAACCACCAAGGGATCGGTTCTTCATAGGCAACAAGACACAAAATGCTAGAAACTTCCTTAAAATAATAAACTTCTTTAAAATCATTTTCACTTGCCAAAACGTAATCAAAAAGTTCTCAAGAGAAAATTCTCCTCATGTTGCAATGTGTGATTCACAAATGAATAATTCAGACCAGCTCTTTGAACCAAATCAACCTATTTACAAAAGAGATCCAACTAAACAGAATGATTTGCTCATGATTCAGACACCAGATGACCGGCTTTTCACTCACTGAAAAACAACTTCACTTGGGTCCATTTCTCATCTTGAGTTATCAGTCTTTAAACGGATATTCACCCTATTTTTAATGTAAAAACAGGTGTGGCCATTTGTAACCAGTTATTTTAGCTCTATAAAAACAGACCTCTATGCTGCTTGATATTGCAAACTGGTATTTGTTATATATTCGTAATTATAAAGACAGGTTTGTAGCAAAAATAGCTTTACCGTTTACCGTTTACTACACTTTGTTATTTTCCTAGTTATGTACCTATAGCAACTAATGAATCGAAACTTTCACACATTTCACAGGAAACAGCTTGCAGCGTTGAAAAATAAGGGTGATGATATAACATTTTTATGCTGCTTTTATAACCTTTTTGAAGCTTAAAAAGCTTTGTTCATTGTAATTACTTAAAAAAAAAAAGTGCCTTAGCACAATCTTCAGAACTTCTTCAGTTTTTTTCCACAGAAGTAGACATACAGGTTTTAAATGAAGTAAATTAAGCAACGAAGTGAATACTCCGCATTTATGCAACTCTATTTACATGTCTATCGAGAAAGAATCTAGGCTAATCCTCATATGAGGAACAGGCTGTCTGTTAGTCAGATAATTTCCCTAATACTTCCTCATAATGACTTGATGTGAATCAGTAACTCTGTCGTGTCTGGCTATACAAGGCAACGTGGGTTTTGTAAGAGCTGAATCACCAAAAGAGCCATCGACGCTAGAATTTTGTCATTAAAGGAGACATGATGAGAACGGGTTTTTATAAGCCCCCGTGGGCCAAAATTGCGTGATTCCCCTGATGTGTAACGAGTATCTGAAATACTGACTGCTAGTTAAGCTAAAACAAGAGAACATGTAAGCAAATAGAACAACGAAAAATAGTAAATTTTTAGTTTCGAAATGACATTTTATAGCTTTCTACTCGTGATAAACCAGACATTAACCTTTAAACTCAATAATGTTTGATGAGGGCGTGGATGGACAAAGGGTAAATCTGAAACAAATAAGCTACAAGCTAACTAGCTGTGTTATTGACCACGAAAGGCACCATCAGCTCTTTTTAGCAGGTCTAAAAACGCTTACTTTTCTTTTTAGAAGCACTTGTGCTCTTAACTTAAATTAAGGAGCACAGTCAAAATTTCAAGAGCATCAATAATCAAAAAATCTGATGAAAAAAATTAGCCTCCGCATTACGAGGTGATATTTGACTCCTTAAAGTGATTTACAGGGGAATTTTGTTTGCAACCTTTGTAATGTCATTTTTCTAACTTAAAAGTATGTTTTCTTTTGTCAAATTTTTACCAAAAATTATATTTTATGAGCTTTTTAAAATTTTGAATTAAAACAACAGAATATGAACAGATAGAATAAGAATGCGTTAGGAAATCAAATTAAATCAGTATTAACAAAATTGTTAATACAGAGGTGGCACAGAAGAACACAGAAGTGGTTTGTAGGTGTTTAATCATGTTTAATGAGGCTCAGAGGTGGCATGAGTGCAAACGTATTCATAAATTCATGAGATTAAATATACAATTTTTTTAAAATATAGAAATATTAAATGATTAAATAACTAAAAGGATCATTTAAAAATTAAACTAAAACTGCCAGTAGGTGGTGGCAAGTCGCTGATTTAATTACTGAATCATTCATTCATTTGATTCATTCGAACAGCTGATTTATTCAGGAATAAACAAGTGACTGTCTTTATAAATGGAAAATTGAATCACTGACTCACTAGATTCGTTTAAAAACACACATTCATTCATAAACGAAACACTGCTGTGTTTGAATGGAGATGCGCAGCGGCTCAGTTGTGATGAAAAAGCAAAATCAGGCAATAGCAATGTAAGACAATGTAAGTGACTTGATATTAACTTTTATTATTTGACTGTTGTATTAAAACAAAGTCTCATTTACAAACTACCTTAAAAGCTGTCACTCAGTTAGTTCATCGCAATCTAATGAAGTTCCATTATAATCAACAAAGCTCTCTACACTGCACACTGAATCTCTTATTTACACTCTCTTTGTTTATGAAAGGATTCATGAGATATGTCTGTGATACATTACTCAATGTTGCAAAAACACGTAGAAACCTTTGACGTTCCCCTCAGCGCAAACACAAATATGCTGATCGGGTCGGTAGCACTGGTCGCACTGTAGAACCCTGTTTGGTATTTCTCAGAGTTACACAAGCAGACTAGTGTACACTGAGACTACATTTTGGCTATAAGAATGGCGTTTGAAACCTCTTTCTGAATCACAAATGGGACAGCCTACTGTCCCGTGCAATTCACCAACACACAACTAAAGGCCATAAATTAGAAGTCCTCATCAAGCTTTTGAAACACTGTAATTTTCCACCAAGAATACAAATAACATAAGCCCTATGATTCATATAATTCCTAGTTGTCTTCACAAATACTTGGCATTAAGAAAACAACCCAAATGATTTGACATCCACACCAACATCCTCAAAAACATTTGATATAAAATTCAAGAGCTGCACAGCACCTGCAAAACCTGTGCTATTAGCATTAGCAAATCCTACACAACCCGTTAGCATTAGCAATTATGTGTTCACAATATGTCAATGCAATCAGTCGCTAACAAATAACATGTTGACATTATATTTTCTATAGCAAGGTTCAGATGCACAAATTTTTAAATTCTACTCTTGCTTATCAAACATTTCAAGAGTTCACCATTTCTCCAGTGCACCACTTCTACGATGAGTCCAGAACACAACTGTACAGCACAAATGGTTTGCTAACAAATCCTGCAGTATCCACGTTTTTTCCAGTTTTGAGATTCAGGAAGAAGAATGCCCCACTGGTGACCGATATTTAAACTGCCTTCTCTCAACCTGCTCAACAATTGACAATGAGCTTTTATTACTCACACTGTGAAATCACAGTATGAAAATGGTTTGTTATCACTGTGATCATTGCATGATCTCATGTGTTGACTGGGAAATTAAGTCTAAAATATAGCTATTTCAAGCAAATATAGATGTCTGGGAGTCCACTTTGGGTAAATTAATCCTTAAAGGGGAAAAACTAAATGGTTTGATCTGTTTAACATGGAATTTTCCTGAAGAAGAAACAGGGAAGTGCTGTAACTTGTTTAAATTTACATTGCAACATAACAGAACCAAAACTTGGGGAAAGCAAAATTTATAATCACAGCTCTCATTTTAGTCATACAATATGCCTTAAACAAACTAACATCACTTCTACTGGGAAACTTAGCATTAGGTAATGATGAGTACAAGCTCTAATTTGCAAACATCTCTCAGTCTCGCACAAACCACTTCCTGAAGCATAAAAACACTTCTGCTATCTACACTACCATTCAAATGTCTGAGATCAGCAAGATTTGTTTTTTTCTTTGAAGGAAATGAATACTTTTATTCAACAAGGACACATTAAATAGATCATAAGAAACTAGGGGTGTCACTAATGATTATTTTGGTAATAGAGTAATCTGTTGATTATTCTATGTTGATTATTAATCGAGTAGTCTGATAATTATAATTCCCTTTTTTGCAATAGAAACAGAACTAAGTGAACAACAGACTCTTTAATACTGGATCATTTCTTTATGACAGAAATGCTACAGCCACTGTAATTTCTTGAATATGTGGAGATCCAAACGTGTAAAGTGAGGGTTTGAGCTTTCGTTTTGAAATTGCGATGAGCAGTTAGCATATTGAGAAAGATATTGATGTATTCTACTGTGTTTAAGTAGGTTTATAAATAGGTTTATAAATTATTTACCTTACAAATCTGATAAAATGGTGCACGTTGCATTCCCAGATGAACGTTATAAGAAACCCAAACTCACAGCAACATGCAGGGATGGAGTTTGAGATGTTTTAAAATTTTCCTGACCTCAAACCTTTATGACCCCAAGTGATACCTTTAAGGATTTTAGCATGCACATGAAAGTACCTGAAAAGAGTCAATCACCACTAAACAATCCATGATGGAAAATTCCATTTTTTTCTGTTTTCTGGTTATTCACAATGCCTCTTTGTGTATGTTATCTCACTATGCCAGCACCTCTTCCAATGTCCTAACGGTTTGAAACCAGTCTTTGCAGATGTGAGAATTACCACTAGGTAACATATGGAAGCGGTATAGTGATAAATCAGAGTAAGAAGTGAGTAACATGGGAAATTCCTCTAGTTCACAATGTGCCTAGTGCTAAAAACAGAGCGACTTCAGCTGTGCGCCTTCAGGGAGCTGCTTTTCATTCTCACACTCTGAAATAGTGTGGGCTGAGTCAAGCTCCAGAAACCCTAAGATCAGCCTCTGAGCACAGCAAGCTTTTTGTTGCCTTCCTGTGCTACTTCCTCTTGTTTGTTTCTGTTAAATACACATGTGAAAGAAGCAATGCAATAGCCAAGCTTTTTAAAAGGAATTGTTCCAAACAACAACATTACAAAAAGTAAGATAAGATCTGGTTTCTTCTTGTATCTCCAATCTTTGTAGATGTCGGAAAGTAACACAAGCACTATCTAGGTGCCTTGTAATAGCATTCATGAGTACAGTTTCAAGCAGTTTACTGTAAAGATGCAACCCACAAACTGCAGGCCATGTCTTGACTTTTACACTGATGACCTGCCAATCAAGATACTACATGGCCAAAAGTATGTGCATACCCAAACACCACAAATTGTAGGTATTAATCCATAAATAACAGCTTCTGCTAGTTGTTGGAACATGGCTGTAGGGTTGTGCTCCTATTCAGATGCATTGATGTATAGCAAAACCCATTAATAAAAGTGGGTGTTTTGTGTCACTGTTTATGTAATGCACCAACAAACTCAAGCCCTGCTTAAGAAATATCCAACAACCTAATGGAGAATTCATCAAACCATTCTTGTGAATACTGTACTAATAAAACAAACCATTGCTCTACTATAATATACCCTTGATAATGCTTAAACGTACATCAAGGATAAAATGTGCAATTTCTGCTTCACTGGTGGCAACAAACAGAAACTGCAATCCGTTTTCACCATTGCAAAGTTCAACTAATGGTATAAAATTGTGGCAGAGCACCAGTTAGTCCAAAAAAATGGAAGACGGAGGACTGTTTATTTTTAAAACTGTTCATTTTGATTATTTCTGTCGCTGTTTGTGGCACAGAAATTACATTTAAGCATGGTGAGGAGATGGACAGAAAGAAAAAGGATGCTTGGGTGGACACAGCCAAAATATGGCGCAATATCATCGACAGACTTTCATCGGATGACCTTGAAAAATCATCCCTTCTGTCCGCTGCTCGGTCTGTGGGAGGACTGAACATGTAGCATTCAGCCGATGTACTAGATTCATGCCAAACACGTGTGAGCGGCCATACATCCATGCATACACACGCACACATTATTTGAGATCACTTGGGACAATTTTGTCCCTGGCTCGACTTTGTGTTGCTGAATCAATATGAGAATGTGGCCACATGGGATCCGTGGTCCAGCCCAATCCCACCATCCCTCAATCCCTCCATCTCGATCATTTATTCTCCGAGCGCAATGTTCTCAGTGACTCACGTATTACATAAGGCAAGAGACACTCATTTGCCTGTTGAGCCGTGTTCACGTGTTGTTAAGGGGAAATGGTGCAGATGCCGTGTGGTTTTGGGAACGGAGAGTTAAGTGCTGTTCAGACGGGATTAGTTTTCCAAATGACATTTGAGTTAAAATTATTAAAAAAAAGAACAGTTTTTCGAATTCACATTCTAATTTCAAGTAACAATTCGGATGGGATTTAGAATATATATTGTTACGAAAGCTCATGTGGATCACAAATTTGAAATAATACAGCAGTTACTCTTTACTCTTTCACATAATTGCCAATATTTGGATACTTTTGGCCATTTGACCATAGTCAAAGTAACCTCTTAACTTTATACAGAACTAAGTGAACTAAGTGATACAGGATTTGTACGGATACTGTAACATAAAATTCCAGGACTTTCACAGAATTTTCAAGCACTACTTTTTGGAAAGTTCAAGGACTTTAAACAGAGACCTCACTTATCAACCAATGTCTTCTAAATTCTAAAAAAGATAAATAGATAAATAAAAATATGCTAATAAAACAAAACGGCAAAAATAAAGCAAAGCACATGCAAAATATGCAAAGATGTCAACTTAAGACCAAAATGAGAAATAAAGCACATAACATTTAAAATGGACCAATATTCTAGCAGCAACAGGTCAGCACATCCTTTGCTCCACTAACCATAGTTTAACCATGGCATTTGTAGTAAACCTGTGGTTATAAAAAAAACATGCTTACTACACTTTTACAATAGTAAAACCATAGTTAATTTTCTTAAGGGATTTGTATTTGTTTATTCGCGAACCTGCACTGTAGTACTGAACTGAATCAAATGATTTGCGAACCCGCACCGAAGTCCCAATCTGAATCAAAAGATTTCGATTGGAACCCGCTCCAAAGTTCCAATCTAAATCAAATGATTCGCAATCTGCACTCCAAAGTCTGGATCTGAATCGAATGATTCGCAAACGATTGTGATGATTTGCGAACTCGCAATGAAGTACTGATCTGAATCAAATCATTCGTGCTCCTAAGTTCCAATCTAAATCAAATTGATTTCGCGATCTGAAGTTCCAATCTGAATCAAAAGATTTGTGAACCCACTGCAAAATTCTGTTCTAAATCAAATGATTCACAATCCACACTCTGAAGTTCCAATCTGAATCAAATGATTTGCGATCTTCACTCCGAAGTCCCGATCTGAATAATGATTCACAAACCGTCTCGGAGTGTGGATCGTAAATCATTTAATTAGCTAAATGATTTGTGAACCCTCTCCAAAGTTCCTTTCTAAATCAAATGATTCACAATCCGAAGTTCTGATCTGAATCAAAAGATTCATGAACCCAGTCCGAAGTTCCTTTCTAAATCAAATGATTCGTGATCCGTGCTCCGAAGTCCCGATCTGAATCAAAAGTTTCACAAACCTGATACAAAGTTCCAATCTAAATCAAATGATTTGCGATCCTCACTCTGAAGTCACGATCTGAATAACGATTCACAAACCATCATTTTAGATCAGCTCTTGGAGCATGGTTCGCAAATAATAATTTAATTAGTGAAATGATTTGTGAACCCGCTCCGAAGTTCCGGTCCAAATCAAATGATTCGCAATCCATGCTCCAAAGTCCCGATTGGAATCAAAAGATTCGCGAGCCCACTCCAAAGTCCAGATCTGAATAATGATTCACAAACCATTTTGGATCAGGTCTCGAAGCTTGGATTACAAATCATTTAATTAGCTAAATGATTAGCTAACCCGCTCCGAAATGAGATTTGATCCGTCTGGATACTGTGGATACTGTTCAAAGTTTATACACATTTTTTCCATGTGGTAATGAAAACTGTACTGAATATCTATATTGTTGAAGGTATTGTATCAAAGTTAGAAATTTCAGTATTGAGAAAACACTACTTATAAATATGATATATTTATAACATTATGTATATAAATAAAACTACAGTGGCCGTTATGAACCATCTGTGATCTGATTCTCCTTATTGACTTCAATTGCTATTGGGATGGGATGCCAACAGTACCTCAAGCACCAACTGTTATTTTACCCAGGAAGTTGGCAGAAAGGCCTATAAACGTAAAAATGCTGAACCACAAATTCACCTGACCTCCTCAGATCGAAAAAAAAAACCCTAGTCCCATCTGAATAGGGCTAAAGAATAACTTGAGCTTTATAAACACACACACACACACACACACACACACACACAAGTGCCCAAGTGACGAAGGTCACACATACATTCCTCAGTCTTTAAAACAACACTTCAACTCCCTGTCAACATGGACATCCGTCTTTGTTCTCAGGCTAAATCTGCCATGCAGAGCAAGATATAGAGCTACGTTAGTGAGGGAGACACTGGATGAGACTCGCACAGAAAGAGGCAACAGTGACAAGCGAGAAAGAGAGAGAGAGAGAGAGAGAGAATGCCCATCCCCCACCAACACCTCCCAGATGCTCGACTGAAAACAAAGAAATGATGCTCATTTTATTCCATCCAGTAGCTTAAGTCCAACGGTTATTTCTGTTATCAGAGCACTGAGAGTGACACAAACAAAAGAACAAAAACCTTTGTCTTTGACGTCACGAAATACATAGTTGCCAACAGATAAAAGCAACCCACTATAAACCATCTGTGACTCAGAATTACGCAGAAACCGAACTCAGTATAATACACTGAAATAAAAACAATGGCTGACACTTCCATTCCTGCAAGTTACTTTACATATTTCACAATCTAAGGACATATTACTTGCTATGAAATCAATAAGGCAGTTGTCAGCATCTTAAATATCAATGCTTGAAGAGTGTCAGAGTGGATGGCAGCGGAAGGTTGCGGTGTAGGAGGAATACGGAGGAGGTTTTTGTAAATAATCTCACCTGAAGCTTGGCCTGTGGGGAGCATGCTGAGGAGGAGGAGCAGCAGGGATGTGGTGGCCACCCTGTGAGCGAGCGAGGCTCTTGTCTCACACGCTACCATTCCATTGCACATCTTTCAGCCCTGCTCGTGCAGCAAGAGTCCTCTCCGGCTGAACCTAATGAATGAAACATACTTATAAATACAAGGAGCTCAGTAGTTAAGTAAATTAAAACAAACAGAAGCGGCAGATATCACATCATTTATGAGACACTCTACAAAAATCTCACATTACTGGTGATCAGGTTATTATTAATAAACATGATTTAGCCAAGGTAATGCTGAGTTTTCCGTTACTAATCAACTAGTGAGCATCATTTACTGACTAAAGTTCGTTTTACTCATATTTGGCTAAATTTGTAATGTTTTTAGCTTCTAAATTTGTAGGACTCCCAGTTCCTTTTTTAACATGCTAGTTTCTGTCACAATGTTCATGGTGAGAGCCAGGTTTAGTTATTCAAAAATAAAACTAAATAAAACATGATTATTTTTTTCTAAAAACCTTAGTTCATCCAAAAATGAAAATTCTGTCATTAATTACTCAGCCTCATCTCGCTCCAAACCAGTAACACCTTCGTTAATCTTCAGAACACAAATTGAGATATTTTTGATGAAATCCGAGAGCTTGCTTACCCTGCATAGACCGCAACGCAACTGAAAGGTAGTAAGGGCATCGCTAAAATAGTCCATGTGACATCAGTGGCTCAACCATAATGTTATGAAGCTACGAGAATATTTTGTGTGCAGAAAAAAACAAACAAAAATAAAGACTTTATTTTAATTTAATTCAAGTTTATTTGTATAGTGCTTTTCACTAGGGGTGCACCGATCCGATATTAGGATCGGATATCGGCCGCGATATTGAAAAAATAGCTGGATCGGGGATCGGAAAAATTAACAGATCCACGGGCCGATCCAGTTTTTTTCCTCTTTTTTTTTTTTTCTTCCTCCGTCGCAGCCAGTGATTTATAAATATAGGTCGCTATAGGGGTGTCTACATTTTAATATTAAAAACAATATTAATAGTATAGTTATTAGTTAAAAATGTTTTAACTTTAGAAATGAGTCAATTTATACAATGTCTAAAATGTTATAAATAAGTCCGGGCTTTTCAGGTCATAGTTCAGACATGGCTGGGCTTCGGGCCTGTTCTAGGCTTATCCTTATTTTTATATTTTATACATACACCAATTATGGTGATGAAAACAAATTTCTGGGCTGGTGGAAACAACACGAGACCGGCTCCGGAAGCGTTTAGTGTCTCCGCCATCAGCAGCAAATCAGCGCATCTGGAAGAGATCCGCGTTCAAGCGCACGCAATGGGCTGAAACTTCCCACACAGCTCCGGCAAACGTAATTACAGTGAATGTGTCGGGGGAAATAGAAAGGAGATATTTTAATTATTTATGAACAAACCAGTGTTTTCCCAAGGATGAAGTTGCCGATCCTGACTCACCATCTCCTCTCTGGACGCGCCTTTAGCGAAATGCATCTTTACAGATTACATATTGAAGAGTTTTTTTTTTTTTGAAAGAGTATTAGTTTTGTTTCGTTAAGTACTAATTTCAAGCTTTCTATAGATATATGTATCATGTCTGTGAGGTATGTATTCGCTGAGTTTCCGTTAATTTTTGTGAAGCGTTGAGGCAACAGAAAGCGCATCATGTTTGTTTTCTTTATTTAATAAAAGCACCGTTTGCAACGTTTTGTTGATATTGTGAGTGCACACAAACAAAAGACCCTTAACAGTTCCGAATGATGTATTACTCTTACCTTTACGAGCAAAAATGACGGAACATTTTAAATTGTTTCCACTGAAAAAAAAATGCAAGTAATGGCGCTGGCGCCTCCATTTCCTGCAATTCGGCTTTAGCTTCTACTCTCCGCAAAAAGGATTGGGTACGCGTCAAATAGCGCACGTTTATCTGTTTAACGTTGAAACTAACATTGTTTTATATTTGAACTCTTTTAGCCCTATATCTATAGATCTTATTTTAGGCAAGTCGTGATTTGAGAAGGCAAAATTGATCAAACAGACTGTGCGTGTTTGATCAATGTGTCGGATCAGTCTTTCGATGACCACTTGGTCATTACTTTAAAAAACAAAAACTTAGCCTATATTTAATGAACAAAAATGCTCCAAATGTTTTTCTAAATGAAACGAAATGTAATCACTTTGCCATTAAAACTGAGCTATTTCAATAGATGAAACAGTAGTATAAGGTGTTTTGGGTGAAGACGGGCTCGGACCGAGAATTCCAATAAGCTGTC